>JAGTTF010005572.1:62790-81947 GCA_019095985.1 Streblospio benedicti
TCTATGCTCCCCAAACGCCCGTTTGCGTTCATTTGCAGTGATTTTGACTGTTCTGGTGCAATTTTAATGATCTGAGCGACATATTAATCATCACGGCATGACGGGGTATTGATGTTGAAAAAAAAATAATTAATTAGCTCAAAAATGATTTTTTGTTAATTTCACGGGGCCGGTGTAGACAGTTTTTCCTACATAATAAAGTTTATTAAGGATTTAAAGGCGAGCTACATAGATATTTCAACTGGAAGTCCTCAATTAACCAGAGGTGGCGTGCACCAAATTTGTTTTAGTGACTCATTTTTGCGATTGTGGGACATTTGAGATTCACTGTTGAATGTCATAACGATGTGTCCAAGGCGAATTAAAAGCAAACAAAGGGTCCCAGTTCTGCCGTGATGAGGCTAACACACGTGGATGAACCATACATGCAAACCCCACCATAAAACAGGCTCTGGTCGGAGGAGGCAGCCCGATGCTGTAAATGCCACAGTAAAGTCCAAAAGAAACGAAGCAATCAGGGTTCGAATGGCGTTTGCAACAGGGGTATTTGGGCTGCAACCCTGCAGACATTTTTGTATGAAAAAAATATAAGATAAATGCTTGGTGCGCCAATTAGAGCAATCACAACAATTTTTGTGAATGTGGTACTTTGCTAACTTGGTACATGTCAGCCCGATTCAGAACTAATTGAGTGAACTATAAAAGTGAGCAGACTTCGATATGCGCCTGTCTGTGCATGCCCCCCCTTGTCGGCGATAACTCGCTCAGTTTTGGTAGTACGTGGACGAAACACAGCTGATTTTGAAGCTGAGACTGTCAACTTGACACCCATGGCCAGTAATAACACCCGTGCAGGGCGTACCAAGAGAGAAGGAAAAGCAGCAACCTGTATTTTTTTTTTTTTTTTTTTTTTTATAAGTCGAACAGGTAAATTGGGCGTACCGCCGGGGTGATTGGCATTTTTTCAAATTTCAGACAGAGAAGAAGAGTCCACAGTGGGGGGGGTTTTGCGGCTGGCTGCCACTGAAAAAGTGGCGAGGATTCGCCCCGCTGCCCCTAGTACCATACAAATTAAGTAAAACTACTACTGCTAAATTAGCTTAACTTAACTATGAATTGGGGTCTACATAATATTGATATTATCCTGTGGACTCAGGGTTTGTCACTACTACACATTACTACTACAGGGTCAGGGGGTCAGGGGTGAGTAGGTGAGCCGGTGGTGAAGTCCGCGTCGTCCATCCGGTCTTGTTGCTTGCTCCTTAGATCCAAATCACACAGTAGAAATCATTTATCAATGCTGCAATTGGCCATATGTAAAGGTTAGCATAATTCTGCCTTATTCTACAATCGCCTGCCCTCAAAGGAGCTTTCCGGCAGACCTCTGATGGCTGGATTCTACACCCCCACCCCTCCTCAGCAGCAGTGCAATACAGCAGACACGCCCCACTGGCTTGATTCTTAAAAAAACAAGTTTCACTAATTAAAAGATAAAAACACAACGTTCTCATTGCAATTGCCATTGGTAGTGTGCATATAACATAGTGATCAGCTGTTTTTTCTATCAAAATGCATGGTGAATGACAACATTTTTGTACATAGGCTTCTATATAGATCTAGATCTAGACAAGTAGATCATGACAGCAGTCCATCCACACTGGGGGGGAAAGAACATCAGTGTACAGTGTGTGAGACATCATTCAGTGCATATAACGTGATTATAACTTTTTTTTCTATCAAAATGCATGGTGAATGGTGGCAACATTTTTTGTACATAGGCTTCATCATGACAGCAGTCCATCCATCCACACTGGGGGAGAAAGAACATCAGTGTACAGTGTGTGAGACATTCATTCAGCCAGTCAACGGAAAAACAACTGAAAACCCACCTATTACGAATTCATACTGGTGAGAGGAGCCTTATGCAGAGTGCAGTCAATCTGGCAAGTGTTTTAGTCACAGTAGCGCCGCCCCGCCGCCTTGACCAGCCACATGAGATTGCACAATCGTGAGTTGTAGGTCAATTATTGTATACCTTGTATTCTATAGCTGGTGGGGTGTCTGACTGTGAGACAGGAACACTTTATGAGTCAGAAGCAATAAGAGATTGACGGATGGCTCAAAGTGGATGCGCAGTTTGGGGTACAATAGACTATGACTAAAATAAGACAATAAGATGCAAACTTTCAACAATCTCTAAAAATTTTTTATTAATGCAAAATTTAAAATGACATTTTTATTTGTACAGTTCTCACCATGAGGGGTCAGACAGGAAATGAAAATTTCACATATCTGTGGTTTTAGTATTGTTTTTTCAATAATGTTATTTTTTACTATGACAGGGCTGTAGATTGCTTTAACCATGACAAGAAAGACACGATTTCACAAAATTTTCATTTCATGACACAGTTAATATTTCAGCATTTTGACAAATTTAGCTTGTGCACTCTCGAAATTTGTTCATTGCAAAATATCCAGAGGATTGAAAATATGATGCATCATTTAACCCGGCAAGCCGTCACAACCAGACAGGGGTTTTGAAATGGGGGCATCCAAACCCGGCATTTTAATGGCCAGGAAATGGTTGTGGTATCCCTGATAAATGCATATTTTGACAAAATAGCTATACACATGATTGTGCACAGGATGAGTATTTTAAGCACATTTTATAAGCACAATGTTAAATGTTGTCTGCCCTCCCAAACGCCGTTTTAAAATTTTAAGAATATTCATTTTGCAGTGATTTCACGACATGTTCTGGTGAGAATTTTAATTTTGAAATGACGACATATTAATCATCTACGGCATGACCCGACTGGGAATTGATGTTGAAAAAAATAATTAATTAGCTCAAAAATGATTTTTTGTTAATTTCACAGGCGGTGTAGACACCTACATAATAAAGTTTATTAAGGATTTAAAGGTGAGCTACATTGATATTTCAATGTAAAGTCCTCAATTAACCAGAGGGTTCGTGCACAAATTTGTTTTGTACTCATTTTTGCGATTGTGGGACATTTGAATTCACTGTTGAATGTCACTGAATGTGTCAAAGACTCATAAAACAAACAAACATGATTTGTTTCCGTGATAACTTGGGCTAATTGGTGGAGATGAACCATACATGCGGCTCCCACCATAAAACAGGCTCTGGTTGGGAGGAGGTGCAGTGCTGTAAATGCCACAGTAAAGTCAAAAACACGAAACAATCAGGGTTTTAATAGCGTTTGCGAAACGTATTTTGGGCTGCAATTTCACAGACATTTAAAATGAAAAAAATATAAGATAAATGCTTGGTGCCGCCAATTAGAGCAATCACAGACAATTTTTGAATATCGTACTTTGCTAGCTTGGTACATGTCAGCCCGATTATGAACTAACGATGTGAACTAACAAAGTGAGGAGACTGATGCTACGCCTGTCTGTGCATGCCCCCCTTTGTCGAGGCGATAACTCGCTCAGTTTTGGTAGTACGTGGACGAAACACAGCTGATTTTGAAGCTGAGACTGTCAGCTTGACACCCATGGCCAGCACACACCCGTGCAGGGCGTACCAGAGAGAAGGAAAAGCAGCAACCTGTATATTTTTTTTTTTTTTTTTTTTTTTTTTTTATAAGTCGAACAGGTAAAAATTGGGCGTACCGCCGGGGTGATTGGCATTTTTCAAATTTCAGACAGAGAAGAAGAGTCCACAGTGGGGGGGTTTGCGGCCTGGCTGTCACTGAAAAGTGGCGAGTCGCCAGGCTGCCCCTTACTACCATACAAATTAAGTAAAAAAACTACTACTGCTAAATTAACTTAACTTAACTATGAATTGGGGTCTACATAATATTGATATTATCCTGTGGACTCAGGGTTTGTCACTACTACACATTACTACTACAGGGGTCAGGGGTCAGGGGGTGAGTAGGTGAGCCGGTGGTGAAGTCCGCGTCGTCACTATCCGTCTTGTTGCTTGCTCCTTAGATCCAAATCACACAGTAGAAATCATTTATCAATGCTGCAATTGCCCATACATGTAAAGGTTAGCATAATTCTGCCTTATTCTACAATCGCCTGCCCTCAGGAGACACCCGGCAGACCTCTGATGGCTGGATTCTACACGCCCCCCCACCCTCCCAGCAGCAGTGCAATACAGCAGACACGCCCCACTGGCTTGATTCTTAAAAAAACAAGTTTCACTAATTAAAAGATAAAAACACAACGTTCTCATTGCAATTGCCATTGGTAGTGTGCATATAACATAGTGATTAGCTGTTTTCTTCTATCAAAATGCATGGTGAATGACAACATTTTTGTACATAGGCTTCTATATAGATCTAGATCTAGACAAGTAGATCATGACAGCAGTCCATCCACACTGGGGGGAAAAGAACATCAGTGTACAGTGTGTGAGACATCATTCAGTGCATATAACGTGATTATAACTGTTTTTTTCTATCAAAATGCATGGTGAATGGTGGCAACATTTTTGTACATAGGCTTCATCATGACAGCAGTCCATCCACACTGGGGGGGGGAGAAAGAACATCAGTGTACAGTGTGTGAGACATCATTCAGCCAAAGTCAACGTGAAAAACAACTGAAAACCCACCTATTACGAATTCATACTGGTGAGAAACAGCCTTATGCAGAGTGCAGTCAATGTGGCAAGTGTTTTTGTCACAGTAGCGCCGCCGCCGCCTTGACCAGCCACATGAGATTGCACAATCGTGAGTAATTAGGTCAATTATTGTATACCTTGTATTCTATAGCTGGTGGGGTGTCTGACTAGGGTGCGTACAGTAAGAAGAACACTTTGGGAATCAGTTTGGGAGAAATTGTCATTCGAATTAAAACGTGAAAAGCTTCTGGGTGTAAATAGACTATAACAGAATAAGACAACAAGATAAAACTTTGAACAATCTATAAAAATCTATATAAACCACCAACTGTATGACTTTAACTTGACACAGTATTTACATACAGTTCTGAATGCCGGGGTCAGACAGTCCTGAAAATCGAAGCTGAAACATGTGTGGTGTTGTAGTCATTGTTATTTGTCCAATGTCTCGTAACACTCACGCTGACTGTGAGACACGGGCTTTACATTGCTTGTGATCACCTACAGAGACAGATGGCTCAATAAAACTGCTGGTTTCTTTTTTATTTAGTTAATTGTTAAACAATAAACAAACTTCAACTGTCTAAATTTTTTATTAATCGAAAATAAGAAAATGACATTTTTTAAGCAACATTCTAGTGATCAACTACAGATTTAACGGCAACTACACAAACTACAGAGTTTTTTAAATGTTTTTCAATAATGTTATATTTTAAACAAAGACTTTAACCAGACAGAGAAAATCAACGATTTCACAAATATTTTCATTTCATGACACATAATATTTCAATATTTTGACAAATTTCATCCTTGTGTCTCGAATTTGCGGGTTCATTGCAAAATATCCACAGGATGAAAATATGATGCATCACGTCGTAACCCGGGGTCCGTCAGATGCCCGGGGTGCCTTGCAATGCAAACCCGGCATGTTGTAATGGCCCGTTTCTCCTGTGATATCCCTGAGTAATGCGTGACATAATAGCTATACACATGATTGCCGTATTTTAAGCACAATTATAAGCACAATGTTGCACTCTATGCTCCCCAAACGCCCGTTTTGCGTTCATTTTGCAGTGATTTTGACTGTTCTGGTGCAATTTTAATGATACGAACGACATATTAATCATCACGGCATGACGGGGTATTGATGTTGAAAAGAAATAATTAATTAGCTCAAAAATGATTTTTTGTTAATTTCACGGGGCCGGTGTAGACAGTTTTTCCTACATAATAAAGTTTATTAAGGATTTAAAGACGAGCTACATTGATATTTCAACTGGAAGTCCTCAATTAACCAGAGGTGACGTGCACCAAATTTGTTTTAGTGACTCATTTTTGCGATTGTGGGACATTTGAGATTCACTGTTGAATGTCATAACGATGTGTCCAAGACGGGTAAAAGCAAACAAAGGGTCCCAGTTCTGCCGTGATGAGGCTAACACACGTGGAGATGAACCATACATGCGGCTCCCACCATAAAACAGGCTCTGGTCGGAGGAGGCAGCCGATGCTGTAAATGCCACAGTAAAGTCAAAAGAAGCACGAAGCAATCAGGGTTCGAATAGCGTTTGCAGCAGGGGGGGTATTTGGGCTGCAATTTCACAGACATTTTGTATGAAAAAATATAAGATAAATGCTTGGTGCACGCCAATTAGAGCAATCACAGACAATTTTTGTGAATGTCGTACTTTGCTAGCTTGGTACATGTCAGCCCGATTCAGAACTAATTGAGTGAACTAATAAAGTGAGCAGACTCGATGTACGCCTGTCTGTGCATGCCCCCCTTGTCGAGGCGATAACTTCGCTCAGTTTTGGTAGTGCGTGGACGAAACACAGCTGATTTTGAAGCTGAGACTGTCAGCTTGACACCCATGGCCAGCACACACCCGTGCAGGGCGTACCAAGAGAGAAGGAAAAGCAGCAACCTGTATATTTTTTTTTTTTTTTATAAGTCCGAACAGGTAAAATTGGGCGTACCGCCGGGGTGATTGGCATTTTTCAAATTTCAGACAGAGAAGAAGAGTCCACAGTGGGGGGTTTGCGGCCTGGCTGTCACTGAAAAGTGGCGAGAGTTGCCCGGCTGCCCCCTACTACCTTACAAATTAAGTAAAACTACTACTGCTAAATTAACTTAACTTAACTATGAATTGGGGTCTACATAATATTGATATTATCCTGTGGACTCAGGGTTTGTCACTACTACACATTACCACTACAGGGGTCAGGGGTCAGGGGTGAGTAGGTGAGCCGGTGGTGAAGTCCGTCGTCACTATCCGTCTTGTTGCTTGCTCCTTAGATCCAAATCACACAGTAGAAATCATATATCAATGTTGCAATTGCCCATACATGTAAAGGTTAGCATAATTCTGCCTTATTCTACAATCGCTTGCCCTCAAGGAGACACCCGGCAGACCTCTGATGGCCGGATTCTACACGCCCCCCACCCTCCCAGCAGCAGTGCAATACAGCAGACACGCCCCACTGGCTTGATTCTTAAAAAAACAAGTTTCACTAATTAAAAGATAAAAACACAACGTTCTCATTGCAATTGCCATTGGTAGTGTGCATATAACATAGTGATTAGCTGTTTTTTCTATCAAAATGCATGGTGAATGGCAACATTTTTTGTACATAGGCTTCTATATAGATCTAGATCTAGACAAGTAGATCATGACAGCAGTCCATCCACACTGGGGGGAAAGAACATCAGTGTACAGTGTGTGAGACATCATTCAGTGCATATAACGTGATTATAACTGTTTTTTCTATCAAAATGCATGGTGAATGGTGGCAACATTTTTTGTACATAGGCTTCATCATGACAGCAGTCCATCCACACTGGGGGAAAAGAACATCAGTGTACAGTGTGTGAGACATCATTCAGCCAAAGTCAACGTGAAAAACAACTGAAAACCCACCTATTACGAATTCATACAGGTGAGAAACAGCCTTATGCAGAGTGCAGTCAATGTGGCAAAGTGTTTTTGTCACAGTAGCGCACGCCGCCGCCTTGACCAGCCACATGAGATTGCACAATCGTGAGTAATTAGGTCAATTATTGTATACCTTGTATTCTATAGCTGGTGGGGTGTCTGACTAGGGTGCGTACAGTAAGAAGAACACTTTGGGAATCAGTTGGGGGAGAAATTGTCATTCGAATTAAAACGTGAAAAGCTTCTGGGTGTAAATAGACTATAACAGAATAAGACAACAAGATAAAACTTTGAACAATCTATAAAAATCTATATAAACCACCAACTGTATGACTTTAACTTGACACAGTATTTACATACAGTTCTGAATGCCGGGGTCAGACAGTCCTGAAAATCGAAGCTGAAACATGTGTGGTGTTGTAGTCATTGTTATTTGTCCAATGTCTCGTAACACTCACGCTGACTGTGAGACACGGGCTTTACATTGCTTGTGATCACCTACAGAGAAAGATGGCTCAATAAAACTGCTGGTTTCGCTTATTTAGTTAATTGTTAAACAATAAACAAACTTCAACTGTCTAAATTTTTATTAATCGAAAATAAAGAAAATGACATTTTTAAGCAACATTCTAGTGATCAACTACAGATTTAACGGCAACTACACAAACTACAGAGTTTTTAAATGTTTTTCAATAATGTTATATTTTAAACAAAGACTTTAACCAGACAGAGAAAATCAACGATTTCACAAATATTTTCATTTCATGACACATAATATTTCAATATTTTTGACAAATTTCATCCTTGTGTCTCGAATTTGCGGGTTCATTGCAAAATATCCACAGGATGAAAATATGATGCATCACGTCGTAACCGGGGTCCGTCAGATGCCCCGGGTGCCTTGCAATGCAAACCCCGGCATGTTGTAATGGCCCGTTTCTCCTGTGATATCCCTGAGTAATGCGTGACATAATAGCTATACACATGATTGCCGTATTTTAAGCACAATTATAAGCACAATGTTGCACTCTATGCTCCCCAAACGCCGTTTTGCGTTCATTTTGCAGTGATTTTGACTGTTCTGGTGCAATTTTAATGATACTGACGACATATTAATCATCACGGCATGACGGGGTATTGATGTTGAAAAGAAATAATTAATTAGCTCAAAAATGATTTTTTGTTAATTTCACGGGGCCGGTGTAGACAGTTTTTCCTACATAATAAAGTTTATTAAGGATTTAAAGACGAGCTACATTGATATTTCAACTGGAAGTCCTCAATTAACCAGAGGTGACGTGCACCAAATTTGTTTTAGTGACTCATTTTTGCGATTGTGGGACATTTGAGATTCACTGTTGAATGTCATAACGATGTGTCCAAGACGGGTAAAGCAAACAAAGGGTCCCAGTTCTGCCGTGATGAGGCTAACACACGTGGAGATGAACCATACATGCGGCTCCCACCATAAAACAGGCTCTGGTCGGAGGAGGCAGCCGATGCTGTAAATGCCACAGTAAAGTCAAAAAAGCACGAAGCAATCAGGGTTCGAATAGCGTTTGCAGCAGGGGTATTTGGGCTGCAATTTCACAGACATTTTGTATGAAAAAATATAAGATAAATGCTTGGTGCACGCCAATTAGAGCAATCACAGACAATTTTTGTGAATGTCGTACTTTGCTAGCTTGGTACATGTCAGCCCGATTCAGAACTAATTGAGTGAACTAATAAAGTGAGCAGACTCGATGTACGCCTGTCTGTGCATGCCCCCTTGTCGAGGCGATAACTCGCTCAGTTTTGGTAGTACGTGGACGAAACGCAGCTGATTTTGAAGCTGAGACTGTCAGCTTGACACCCATGGCCAGCACACACCCGTGCAGGGCGTACCAAGAGAGAAGGAAAAGCAGCAACCTGTATATTTTTTTTTTTTTTTTTTTTTTTTTATAAGTCCGAACAGGTAAAATTGGGCGTACCGCCGGGGTGATTGGCATTTTTCAAATTTCAGACAGAGAAGAAGAGTCCACAGTGGGGGGTTTGCGGCCTGGCTGTCACTGAAAAGTGGCGAGAGTTGCCCGGCTGCCCCCTACTACCTTACAAATTAAGTAAAACTACTACTGCTAAATTAACTTAACTTAACTATGAATTGGGGTCTACATAATATTGATATTATCCTGTGGACTCAGGGTTTGTCACTACTACACATTACCACTACAGGGGTCAGGGGTCAGGGGTGAGTAGGTGAGCCGGTGGTGAAAGCGTCGTCACTATCCGTCTTGTTGCTTGCTCCTTAGATCCAAATCACACAGTAGAAATCATTTATCAATGCTGCAATTGCCCATACATGTAAAGGTTAGCATAATTCTGCCTTATTCTACAATCGCCTGCCCTCAAGGAGACACCCGGCAGACCTCTGATGGCCGGATTCTACACGCCCCCCACCCTCCCAGCAGCAGTGCAATACAGCAGACACGCCCCACTGGCTTGATTCTTAAAAAAACAAGTTTCACTAATTAAAAGATAAAAACACAACGTTCTCATTGCAATTGCCATTGGTAGTGTGCATATAACATAGTGATCAGCTGTTTTCTTCTATCAAAATGCATGGTGAATGACAACATTTTTTGTACATAGGCTTCTATATAGATCTAGATCTAGACAAGTAGATCATGACAGCAGTCCATCCACACTGGGGGGGAAAGAACATCAGTGTACAGTGTGTGAGACATCATTCAGTGCATATAACGTGATTATAACTGTTTTTTTCTATCAAAATGCATGGTGAATGGTGGCAACATTTTTGTACATAGGCTTCATCATGACAGCAGTCCATCCACACTGGGGGGAGAAAGAACATCAGTGTACAGTGTGTGAGACATCATTCAGCCAAAGTCAACGTGAAAAACAACTGAAAACCCACCTATTACGAATTCATACTGGTGAGAAACAGCCTTATGCAGAGTGCAGTCAATGTGGCAAGTGTTTTTGTCACAGTAGCGCCGCCGCCGCCTTGACCAGCCACATGAGATTGCACAATCGTGAGTAATTAGGTCAATTATTGTATACCTTGTATTCTATAGCTGGTGGGGTGTCTGACTAGGGTACGTACAGTAAGAAGAACACTTTGGGAATCAGTTGGGGGAGAAATTGTCATTCGAATTAAAACGTGAAAAGCTTCTGGGTGTAAATAGACTATAACAGAATAAGACAACAAGATAAAACTTTGAACAATCTATAAAAATCTATATAAACCACCAACTGTATGACTTTAACTTGACACAGTATTTACATACAGTTCTGAATGCCGGGGTCAGACAGTCCTGAAAATCGAAGCTGAAACATGTGTGGTGTTGTAGTCATTGTTATTTGTCCAATGTCTCGTAACACTCACGCTGACTGTGAGACACGGGCTTTACATTGCTTGTGATCACCTACAGAGACAGATGGCTCAATAAAACTGCTGGTTTCGCTTATTTAGTTAATTGTTAAACAATAAACAAACTTCAACTGTCTAAATTTTTATTAATCGAAAATAAGAAAATGACATTTTTAATCAACATTCTAGTGATCAACTACAGATTTAACGGCAACTACACAAACTACAGAGTTTTTAAATGTTTTTCAATAATGTTATATTTTAAACAAAGACTTTAACCAGACAGAGAAAATCAACGATTTCACAAATATTTTCATTTCATGACACATAATATTTCAATATTTTGACAAATTTCATCCTTGTGTCTCGAATTTGCGGGTTCATTGCAAAATATCCACAGGATGAAAATATGATGCATCACGTCGTAACCCGGGTCCGTCAGATGCCCCGGGGTGCCTTGCAATGCAAACCCGGCATGTTGTAATGGCCCGTTTCTCCTGTGATATCCCTGAGTAATGCGTGACATAATAGCTATACACATGATTGCCGTATTTTAAGCACAATTATAAGCACAATGTTGCACTCTATGCTCCCCAAACGCCGTTTTGCGTTCATTTTGCAGTGATTTTGACTGTTCTGGTGCAATTTTAATGATACGAACGACATATTAATCATCACGGCATGACGGGGTATTGATGTTGAAAAGAAATAATTAATTAGCTCAAAAAAATTTTTTTGTTAATTTCACGGGGCCGGTGTAGACAGTTTTTCCTACATAATAAAGTTTATTAAGGATTTAAAGATAAGCTACATAGATATTTCAACTGGAAGTCCTCAATCAACCAGTGGTGACTCATTTTTGCGATTGTGGGACATTTGAGATTCACTGTTGAATGTCATTACACTGTCTCCAAGATGGGTAAAGCAAACAAAGGGCCCCAGTTCTGCCGTGATGAGGCTAACACAAGTGGAGATGAACCATACATGCGGCTCCCACCATAACACAGGCTCTGGTCGGAGGAGGCAGCCGATGCTGTAAATGCCACAGTAAAGTCAAAAGAAGCACCAAGCAAACAGGAGTCCGAATAGCGTTTGCAGTATTTGGGCTGCAATTTCACAGACATTTTGTATGAAAAAATATAAGATAAATGCTTGGTGCACGCCAATTAGAGCATTCGCGGACAATTTTTGTGAATGTCGTACTTTGCTAGCTTGACACATGCCAGCCCAATTCAGAACTAATTGAGTGAACTAATAAAGTGAGCAGACTCGATGTACGCCTGTCTGTGCATGCCCCCTTGTCGAGGCGATAACTCGCTCAGTTTTGGTAGTACGTGGACGAAACACAGCTGATTTTGAAGCTGAGACTGTCAGCTTGACACCCATGGCCAGCACACACCCGTGCAGGGCGTACCAAGAGAGAAGGAAAAGCAGCAACCTTTTTTTTTTTTTTTTTTTTTTTTTATAAGTCCGAACAGGTAAAATTGGGCGTACCGCCGGGGTGATTGGCATTTTTCAAATTTCAGACAGAGAAGAAGAGTCCACAGTGGGGGGTTTGCGGCCTGGCTGTCACTGAAAAAGTGGCGAGAGTCGCCCGGCTGCCCCCTACTACCTTACAAATTAAGTAAAACTACTACTGCTAAATTAACTTAACTTAACTATGAATTGGGGTCTACATAATATTGATATTATCCTGTGGACTCAGGGTTTGTCACTACTACACATTACCACTACAGGGGTCAGGGGTCAGGGGTGAGTAGGTGAGCCGGTGGTGAAGTCCGCGTCGTCATCCGTCTTGTTGCTTGCTCCTTAGATCCAAATCACACAGTAGAAATCATATATCAATGTTGCAATTGCCCATACATGTAAAGGTTAGCATAATTCTGCCTTATTCTACAATCGCCTGCCCTCAAGGAGACACCCGGCAGACCTCTGATGGCCGGATTCTACACGCCCCCCACCCTCCCAGCAGCAGTGCAATACAGCAGACACGCCCCACTGGCTTGATTCTTAAAAAAAACAAGTTTCACTAATTAAAAGATAAAAACACAACGTTCTCATTGCAATTGCCATTGATAGTGTGCATATAACATAGTGATTAGCTGTTTTTTTCTATCAAAATGCATGGTGAATGACAACATTTTTTGTACATAGGCTTCTATATAGATCTAGATCTAGACAAGTAGATCATGACAGCAGTCCATCCACACTGGGGGGGGAAAGAACATCAGTGTACAGTGTGTGAGACATCATTCAGTGCATATAACGTGATTATAACTGTTTTTTTCTATCAAAATGCATGGTGAATGGTGGCAACATTTTTGTACATAGGCTTCATCATGACAGCAGTCCATCCACACTGGGGGGAGAAAGAACATCAGTGTACAGTGTGTGAGACATCATTCAGCCAAAGTCAACGTGAAAAACAACTGAAAACCCACCTATTACGAATTCATACAGGTGAGAAACAGCCTTATGCAGAGTGCAGTCAATGTGGCAAGTGTTTTTGTCACAGTAGCGCCGCCGCCGCCTTGACCAGCCACATGAGATTGCACAATCGTGAGTAATTAGGTCAATTATTGTATACCTTGTATTCTATAGCTGGTGGGGTGTCTGACTAGGGTACGTACAGTAAGAAGAACACTTTGGGAATCAGTTGGGGGAGAAATTGTCATTCGAATTAAAACGTGAAAAGCTTCTGGGTGTAAATAGACTATAACAGAATAAGACAACAAGATAAAACTTTGAACAATCTATAAAAATCTATATAAACCACCAACTGTATGACTTTAACTTGACACAGTATTTACATACAGTTCTGAATGCCGGGGTCAGACAGTCCTGAAAATCGAAGCTGAAACATGTGTGGTGTTGTAGTCATTGTTATTTGTCCAATGTCTCGTAACACTCACGCTGACTGTGAGACACGGGCTTTACATTGCTTGCGATCACCTACACAGAAAGATGCCTCAATGAAACTGCTGGTTTCGCTTATTTAGTTAATTGTTAAACAATAAACAAACTTCAACTGTCTAAATTTTTATTAATTGAAAATAGGAAAATGACATTTTTTAATCAACATTCTAGTGATCACCTACAGATTTAACGGCAACTACACAAACTACAGTGTTTTTAAATGTTTTTCAATTATGTTATATTTTAAACAAAGACTTTAACCAGACAGAGAAAATCAACGATTTCACAAATATTTTCATTTCATGACACATAATATTTCAATATTTTGACAAATTTCATCCTTGTGTCTCGAATTTGCGGGTTCATTGCAAAATATCCACAGGATGAAAATATGATGCATCACGTCGTAACCCGGGGTCCGTCAGATGCCCCGGGGTGCCTTGCAATGCAAACCCGGCATGTTGTAATGGCCCGTTTCTCCTGTGATATCCCTGAGTAATGCGTGACATAATAGCTATACACATGATTGCCGTATTTTAAGCACAATTATAAGCACAATGTTGCACTCTATGCTCCCAAACGCCGTTTTGCGTTCATTTTGCAGTGATTTTGACTGTTCTGGTGCAATTTTAATGATACGAACGACATATTAATCATCACGGCATGACGGGGTATTGATGTTGAAAAGAAATAATTAATTAGCTCAAAAATGATTTTTTTGTTAATTTCACGGGGCCGGTGTAGACAGTTTTTCCTACATAATAAAGTTTATTAAGGATTTAAAGACGAGCTACATTGATATTTCAACTGGAAGTCCTCAATTAACCAGAGGTGACGTGCACCAAATTTGTTTTAGTGACTCATTTTTGCGATTGTGGGACATTTGAGATTCACTGTTGAATGTCATAACGATGTGTCCAAGACGGGTAAAAAGCAAACAAAGGGTCCCAGTTCTGCCGTGATGAGGCTAACACACGTGGAGATGAACCATACATGCGGCTCCCACCATAAAACAGGCTCTGGTCGGAGGAGGCAGCCGATGCTGTAAATGCCACAGTAAAGTCAAAAGAAGCACGAAGCAATCAGGGTTCGAATAGCGTTTGCAGCAGGGGTATTTGGGCTGCAATTTCACAGACATTTTGTATGAAAAAAATATAAGATAAATGCTTGGTGCACGCCAATTAGAGCAATCACAGACAATTTTTGTGAATGTCGTACTTTGCTAGCTTGGTACATGTCAGCCCGATTCAGAACTAATTGAGTGAACTAATAAAGTGAGCAGACTCGATGTACGCCTGTCTGTGCATGCCCCCCTTGTCGAGGCGATAACTCGCTCAGTTTTGGTAGTACGTGGACGAAACGCAGCTGATTTTGAAGCTGAGACTGTCAGCTTGACACCCATGGCCAGCACACACCCGTGCAGGGCGTACCAAGAGAGAAGGAAAAGCAGCAACCTGTATATTTTTTTTTTTTTTTTTTTTTTTTTTTTATAAGTCCGAACAGGTAAAATTGGGCGTACCGCCGGGGTGATTGGCTTTTTTCAAATTTCAGACAGAGAAGAAGAGTCCACAGTGGGGGGGTTTGCGGCCCGGCTGTCACTGAAAAGTGGCGAGAGTTGCCCGGCTGCCCCCTACTACCTTACAAATTAAGTAAAACTACTACTGCTAAATTAACTTAACTTAACTATGAATTGGGGTCTACATAATATTGATATTATCCTGTGGACTCAGGGTTTGTCACTACTACACATTACCACTACAGGGGTCAGGGGTCAGGGGTGAGTAGGTGAGCCGGTGGTGAAGTCCGCGTCGTCATCCGTCTTGTTGCTTGCTCCTTAGATCCAAATCACACAGTAGAAATCATATATCAATGTTGCAATTGCCCATACATGTAAAGGTTAGCATAATTCTGCCTTATTCTACAATCGCTTGCCCTCAAGGAGACACCCGGCAGACCTCTGATGGCCGGATTCTACACGCCCCCACCCTCCCAGCAGCAGTGCAATACAGCAGACACGCCCCACTGGCTTGATTCTTAAAAAACAAGTTTCACTAATTAAAAGATAAAAACACAACGTTCTCATTGCAATTGCCATTGGTAGTGTGCATATAACATAGTGATCAGCTGTTTTTTTCTATCAAAATGCATGGTGAATGACAACATTTTTGTACATAGGCTTCTATATAGATCTAGATCTAGACAAGTAGATCATGACAGCAGTCCATCCACACTGGGGGGGGAAAGAACATCAGTGTACAGTGTGTGAGACATCATTCAGTGCATATAACGTGATTATAACTGTTTTTTTCTATCAAAATGCATGGTGAATGGTGGCAACATTTTTTGTACATAGGCTTCATCATGACAGCAGTCCATCCACACTGGGGGAGAAAGAACATCAGTGTACAGTGTGTGAGACATCATTCAGCCAAAGTCAACGTGAAAAACAACTGAAAACCCACCTATTACGAATTCATACAGGTGAGAAACAGCCTTATGCAGAGTGCAGTCAATGTGGCAAGTGTTTTTGTCACAGTAGCGCCGCCGCCGCCTTGACCAGCCACATGAGATTGCACAATCGTGAGTAATTAGGTCAATTATTGTATACCTTGTATTCTATAGCTGGTGGGGTGTCTGACTAGGGTACGTACAGTAAGAAGAACACTTTGGGAATCAGTTGGGGGAGAAATTGTCATTCGAATTAAAACGTGAAAAGCTTCTGGGTGTAAATAGACTATAACAGAATAAGACAACAAGATAAAACTTTGAACAATCTATAAAAATCTATATAAACCACCAACTGTATGACTTTAACTTGACACAGTATTTACATACAGTTCTGAATGCCGGGGTCAGACAGTCCTGAAAATCGAAGCTGAAACATGTGTGGTGTTGTAGTCATTGTTATTTGTCCAATGTCTCGTAACACTCACGCTGACTGTGAGACACGGGCTTTACATTGCTTGTGATCACCTACAGAGACAGATGGCTCAATAAAACTGCTGGTTTCGCTTATTTAGTTAATTGTTAAACAATAAACAAACTTCAACTGTCTAAATTTTTATTAATCGAAAATAAGAAAATGACATTTTTTTAAGCAACATTCTAGTGATCAACTACAGATTTAACGGCAACTACACAAACTACAGAGTTTTTAAATGTTTTTCAATAATGTTATATTTTAAACAAAGACTTTAACCAGACAGAGAAAATCAACGATTTCACAAATATTTTCATTTCATGACACATAATATTTCAATATTTTGACAAATTTCATCCTTGTGTCTCGAATTTGCGGGTTCATTGCAAAATATCCACAGGATGAAAATATGATGCATCACGTCGTAACCGGGGTCCGTCAGATGCCCGGGGTGCCTTGCAATGCAAAACCCGGCATGTTGTAATGGCCCGTTTCTCCTGTGATATCCCTGAGTAATGCGTGACATAATAGCTATACACATGATTGCCGTATTTTAAGCACAATTATAAGCACAATGTTGCACTCTATGCTCCCAAACGCCGTTTTGCGTTCATTTTGCAGTGATTTTGACTGTTCTGGTGCAATTTTAATGATACGAACGACATATTAATCATCACGGCATGACGGGGTATTGATGTTGAAAAGAAATAATTAATTAGCTCAAAAAATGATTTTTTTGTTAATTTCACGGGGCCGGTGTAGACAGTTTTTCCTACATAATAAAGTTTATTAAGGATTTAAAGACGAGCTACATTGATATTTCAACTGGAAGTCCTCAATTAACCAGAGGTGACGTGCACCAAATTTGTTTTAGTGACTCATTTTTGCGATTGTGGGACATTTGAGATTCACTGTTGAATGTCATAACGATGTGTCCAAGACGGGACAAAAAGCAAACAAAGGGTCCCAGTTCTGCCGTGATGAGGCTAACACACGTGGAGATGAACCATACATGCGGCTCCCACCATAAAACAGGCTCTGGTCGGAGGAGGCAGCCGATGCTGTAAATGCCACAGTAAAGTCAAAAGAAGCACGAAGCAATCAGGGTTCGAATAGCGTTTGCAGCAGGGGTATTTGGGCTGCAATTTCACAGACATTTTGTATGAAAAAATATAAGATAAATGCTTGGTGCACGCCAATTAGAGCAATCACAGACAATTTTTGTGAATGTCGTACTTTGCTAGCTTGGTACATGTCAGCCCGATTCAGAACTAATTGAGTGAACTAATAAAGTGAGCAGACTCGATGTACGCCTGTCTGTGCATGCCCCCCTTGTCGAGGCGATAACTCGCTCAGTTTTGGTAGTACGTGGGACGAAACACAGCTGATTTTGAAGCTGAGACTGTCAGCTTGACACCCATGGCCAGCACACACCCGTGCAGGGCGTACCAAGAGAGAAGGAAAAGCAGCAACCTGTATATTTTTTTTTTTTTTTTTTTTTTTTTATAAGTCCGAACAGGTAAAATTGGGCGTACCGCGGGGGTGATTGGCATTTTTCAAATTTCAGACAGAGAAGAAGAGTCCACAGTGGGGGGTTTGCGGCCTGGCTGTCACTGAAAAGTGGCGAGAGTCGCCCGGCTGCCCCCTAGTACCATACAAATTAAGTAAAAAAACTACTACTGCTAAATTAACTTAACTTAACTATGAATTGGGCTCTACATAATATTGATATTACCTGCGGACTCAGGGTTTGTTACTACTACACATTACTACTACAGGGGTCAGGGGTCAGGGGTGAGTAGGTGAGCCGGTGGTGAAGTCCGCGTCGTCATCCGTCTTGTTGCTTGCTCCTTAGATCCAAATCACACAGTAGAAATCATATATCAATGCTGCAATTGCCCATACATGTAAAGTTTAGCATAATTCTGCCTTATTCTACAATCGCCTGCCCTCAAGGAGACACCCGGCAGACCTCTGATGGCCGGATTCTACACGCCCCCCACCCTCCCAGCAGCAGTGCAATACAGCAGACACGCCCCACTGGCTTGATTCTTAAAAAAAACAAGTTTCACTAATTAAAAGATAAAAACACAACGTTCTCATTGCAATTGCCATTGGTAGTGTGCATATAACGTGATTAGCTGTTTTTTTCTATCAAAATGCATGGTGAATGGCAACATTTTTGTACATAGGCTTCTATATAGATCTAGATCTAGACAAGTAGATCATGACAGCAGTCCATCCACACTGGGGGAAAGAACATCAGTGTACAGTGTGTGAGACATCATTCAGTGCATATAACGTGATTATAACTGTTTTTTTCTATCAAAATGCATGGTGAATGGTGGCAACATTTTTTGTACATAGGCTTCATCATGACAGCAGTCCATCCACACTGACAGCAGTGTGTGA
>JAGTTF010005572.1:87047-104747 GCA_019095985.1 Streblospio benedicti
CGTTTTACTCTCGGTAGGAACGATCACTTATTTCATTGCTACTGTCAGTCGCGTACATTACACTAAAGTATCACTTTTAAACTCACGTTCCGTGAAAAAAAGTGAAAATCAGCTTTGATGTATGATGCTTTCGTTTTACTGAACCATGATACATTATTTTTATTTAATAATTGTAATGTGGTATGAGACGTTAATAAACACATTCTTCTTAGTCTTACTATATCCTCACACCCTCTCACATACACGTACCCTCACCCTCGCTCTCTCCTCCCGGGCCGAGAGCCGGGGTCAATGGGCGATAATGCAGGTGGCCGCCCGAGGTCGGCGCTAATGGGATTTGCGGCCATAAGTGGTGTAGATACACGGGGAGGGACCCCGTATCAATGGACGTATTGATCGCAGCCTTTCCTTGTAGGGGCTTCTGGGGGAAGGAGGGAGGAACGACGGTGCATGGGGCTACGTTTACGTCATACGTGTAATGTGTAATGACGTACGTTATGGACAGTGCACGTATAACGTTCCAATGAAATAACATTTTTTCACTTGATAAAGCATTGAAGAGGCGAAAAATTGTGATTTTAATAAAATTTAGTACCTTTTGGACTTCATAATTTGTTCAGTTTTTTAAATAATATGGTACGTGCAGCTCCAAGAACTTTTTATACAGCGTTTGTTGGACTGTGTCAGTGGACGTGTTTGGTTTGTTTGTTTGATTTTTCTGAGTTGGCAGTTCTGTATTTATCACATGCTGATGGTTTTAGGTGGTGGGAGCATCATTGGTTTCATGTGTGCCAATGTTAGTGAATATTTGAAACAAAACGTCCAAATCTCATGGCAGTTGATGGTTATTACACACGTTTAGTTGTCTTATAAAATGATACATTTCTAGTCAGGGCCACGGTAACTCTTTCAAAGGCTTACACCAGCACTCAGGACCACGTGCAGGGGCATACTGCAGCCGAGACAGGAAGGGAAGCTCGAGGGGGGGGGGCGCCTCTGGGGGTATTAGGGTCTTTTGGTTCTGTAGTGTAAGTAATTATCGATTGCAATGTAATGTGAACTCTTCTATATAAAGGCAGAGGCAGACATTATAAGTGCCTTTAACGACACGCATATATACAATGCATAGTCGGGGATTTAGGAAGGGGAGTGGAATATACGCCCCCACCCCCCCCCCCCCCCCCCCCACCCCAACTCACACAAATATTTTTTCTTCAAAAGATGTTCTCATCAATCTAAAATGAAGTATGGCAACCGCGCCCCTGCGTAATATTGATCGTTGAATACCAAAGGCAATTCGCTCGGCTGCCCTCAATAAATCTGTATGGATTAAACCATCTGAGACAGTCTGTTCAATATCTCACCTGTCAATCACAGCGCCTGGTACAGTATCACAACACCAGTTCCATCCCCACAGCCAGGAAAACATTCAAAACATTCAGGACAATTGCTTTTCATAGGATTTTTATGATTTGGGGCACATAAAACGCTTGATATGTGGAACTTAAATCTGACAGGGGAGAATAGATAGAACTGCTGTATGTGAGTGAGTATTTTTTGGTGTAGAGTAGAAACAGTTGACCCTATCCATCCACACACTCTCTATCGTTATAGGTCTAAATGTTAAGAAAATTATTGTAGGCAATTAGTTTTGGAAGCATTTGCCCTATTTCACTTTAATGGGTGAAAAACCGTTAAGATGAAACTCCTTAAATCACCATATACGTACACTAATCACCATATATGGACACTCCTCACAAAATGGACCCCCATGAACCCCAGAGCTGGACACTGCTCACAAAATGCCTTCCCCCAAACACACATGAAAAAAGAAAAGAAAACAAAAAAAGGAAAAAAATCAAAATCCAGGTTCCACCCTTTATTACAACAACAACAACAACAACAAGGGGCAGAGTTCGGCAATACCATAAACAAAAACAGAACTTGCCAAGGAAATGATTTAGCCAAAGCTGACTGTGACTTTAGACAGGCAGCCACTCGACAAGTCACGCCATCCACAAATAACCCTCTCCGCGCCGCTCTCCGCTGTCTTTGTTTAGCCCCTCGGCTGTCATAGATTATTCACGAGCATGCGCACAGACACTACAGTGCTAAATGTTCACAAAAGGCAGACTGCGCGCGCATGAAGGTCTATTGTTAGACTCGCTGCACTGACAAAAGTGAACAGTTGTCCAAATTAAGAATCAATGAAATAAAGTATCAGATGAGTGCAAAGAGATTAATTGACTTGCATTGAGAAAAAAATGATCCATGATATTTTGTTTTACATTGTAGAAAACAATCTGCCTTAATATATGATTGGGGGCAATGAGAAGATACTTTTATGTAGGATTTCTATATTTAGCAGAAATAGCAGAATTATCTGAAACATATATTTTCCCTTTGCTTGCCTTTTTATCAGTAGATTGTTGAAAACTTGAGCTTGTGGTGGTATTGGGTATGTAGATAGGGGAATGATGATTACGATTTTGTGATTTAGATGTTAATCGGGAATGGATTTTTCTGATAATTTGCCTTGAACATATCACCCAATTATACCTGACTGGGGCTTTGGGAATCAGTTGGGGGAATTGTCATTCGAATTAAAACGTGAAAAGCTTCTGGGTGTAAATAGACTATTACAGAATAAGAGACAAGACAAAACTTTGAACAGTCTATAAAAATCTATATAAACCACCAACTGTATGACTTTAACTTGACACAGTATTTACATACAGTTCTGAATGCCGGGGTCAGACAGTCCTGATAATCGAAGCCGAATCATGTGTGGTGTTGTAGTCATTGTTATTTGTCCAATGTCTCGTCACACTCGCGCTGACTGTGAGACACGGGCTTTACATTGCTTGTGATCACCTACAGAGACAGATGCCTCAATGAAACTGCTGGTTTCGCTTATTTAGTTAATTGTTAAACAATAAACAAACTTCAACTGTCTAAATTTTTATTAATCGAAAATAAGCAAATGACATTTTTTAATCAACATTCTAGTGATCACCTACAGATTTAACGGCAACTACACAAACTACAGTGTTTTTAAATGTTTTTCAATTATGTTATATTTTAAACAAAGACTTTAAGCAGACAGAGAAAAAAAACAACGATTTCACAAATATTTTCATTTCATGACACATAATATTTCAACAGTTTGACAAAACACATCCTTGTGTCTCGAATTTGCGGGTTCATTGCAAAATATCCACAGTATGAAAATATGATGCATCACGCCGTAACCCGGGGTCTGTATGATGCCCCGGGGTGCCGTGAAATGCAAACCCCGGCATGTCGTAATGCCCCGTTTCTCCCGTGATATCCCTGAGTACTTCCTGACATAGCAGCTATACACATGATTGCTGTATTTTAAGCACACTTATAAGCACAATATTGTACTCTATGCACCCAAACGCAGTTTTGCGTTCATTTTGCGGTGATTTTGACTGTTCTGGTGCAATTTTAATGATACAAACGACATATTAATCATCACGGCATGCCGGGGTATTGATGTTGAAAAGAAATAATTAATTAGCTCAAAAATGATTTTTTTGTTAATTTCACGGGCCGGGGTATCACGGTAACCCGGGTTACGGCGTGGTGCATCCAATGGCCTATGAAATGGTTACTATGCATTTACGTAAATAGAATAATGAACACAAGAGATATCTACAAAACAATTCTTGCTACATAATAAAGTTTGTTAAGGATTTTAAAGACGAGCTACATAGATATTTCAACTGGAAGTCCTCGATTAACCAGAGGTGACGTGCACCAAATTTGTTTTAGTGACTCATTTTTGCGATTGTGGGACATTTGAGATTCACTGTTGAATGTCATAACAATGTGTCCAAGACGGGTAAAGCAAACAAAGGGCCCCCAGTTCTGCCGTGATGAGGCTAACACACGTGGAGATGAACCATACATGCGGCTCCCACCATAACACAGGCTCTGGTCGGAGGAGGCAGCCGATGCTGTAAATGCCACAGTAAAGTCAAAAGAAGCACGAAGCAAACAGGACTCCAAATAGCGTTTGCAGCAGGGGTATTTGGGCTGCAATTTCACACACATTTTGTATGAAAAAATATAAGATAAATGCTTGGTGCACGCCAATTAGAGCAATCACAGACAATTTTTGTGAATGTCGTACTTTGCTAGCTTGGTACATGCCAGCCCGATTCAGAACTAAAGGAAAATATACATATTGAATGTCAAATTTGTTAAATAGGTAAAATGTCTACACAAAATGTTAAATAAGCAAAATCTCAACAATCAGAGGTAGACAAATTATACCGCCCACAAAATCACAACGGGCAGGTGAAATTTTAAATAACCTACTGATGAAATATCAGAATTTGCCTACCATTGCTAAAATACTCTAAAGCTATTTAATAAAAAAATTGTTCAATCATAACACTTCACTTCTTGGCATGCACAGTCATATGGTGTCTTTTGTGACATGTACGGCAGTAAAATAGCTTCTCACCAGTGTGAGTGCACTTGTGCATCGTCAGACTAGAACTAATACCAAAACATTTGCCACACCGATCACACTTGTAAGGTTTCTCTCCCGTGTGAGTGTGCATATGTCGATCAACATCAGACCTTTCAGAGAAACTTTTATCACAAACTCCACAGCCATAAAGTTTCTCACCAGAGTGAGTTCTCATGTGGGTTTTCAGATTTCCACTTTGACTGAATGATTTCTCACATACTGTACACTGATATTTTTTCTCCCCAGTGTGGATTCTTATGTGTTTGTTCAAGCTGCTACTGTCGGTAAAACACTTGCCACATTCACTGCACTCATAAGGTTTCTCACCAGAGTGAATTCTCAGGTGTTTTTTCAGATCTGTATTTCGAATAAATGATTTCTCACACACCGTACACTGATGTTCTCTCTCCCCAGTGTGGATTCTCAGGTGGGCTTTCAGAGTTCCACTTTGGGTGAATGATTTCTCACACACTATACATTGATATTTTTTCTCCCCAGTGTGGTTTCTCATGTGCAATGTCAAGGTGCTACTGACACTAAAACACTTGCCACATTGACTACACTCATCAGGTTTCTCACCGGTGTGAGTTCTCATGTGTATTGTCAGACTTCCATTTTGGCTGAATGATTTCTCACACACTATACACTGATATTCTTTCTTTCCAGTATGGATTTTCATGTGCCTGGTCAAGTTGCTGCCGTTATTAAAACACTTGCCACATTCACTACACTCGAATGGCTTCTCATCACTCTGTATTCCTTTGGGTGATTTTAGAGCATCATTTTGGCTGAATGATTTCTCACTTGATGTAGACTTTAGTTGTTTATCACCTTGGCTTGCCATTGTAAACTTAGTTCAAATATGTGATGATATTTAGATTTTTTTATACAACTCAATCCAAATTAAAAAAAACAAAAAAAACATCATTAATAAAAACTATATTGCAAATATGTTATATCCAAGATGAATTACAAAACCTTTATATCCTTGAAGCGTGTGTTTTCAAAATTAATGTTTCCAAAGACTACTATTCTATAAGAACTTTATAATTTAAAACTTTTTCATAATTTTCTTCTTATTTTGCAAATTTTGCTAATTAAAAAATAGCTATTAGGAAAAATTGAAATGGATTTTTATTACAGAACAACATTCCTTGTTTTATTATATTATTTGTTTATCAAATTCTGCTTGACTTTAGAATCTAGCAGCAAAACTTAACATTTACAATTTCTTGTCACAATGCACCGCCCTCCATTTCTACACACAATATGCTGCTCTTCCTTTATTGTTTGAAATACGTCACACATTCAATTCCGTGTGTGGTAAAGAGCCTCAGTATGATAATAGGAGATGGAACAGAACAGATCCACAATGATAATGAGGCAGAAACACTGGCATCGGTATCAGAGATATGGTCATATGGGGGTCAATAGAGATGGCAAAATGGTAGAATCTTTTAAACATTATCTTTTTTGGCAGATGAACAGGTCTGTGAGATAGAAAAGTTTATAATCACATGTCCACGTCTTTGGTGTATTCCAACCAGAACCATTAGAAACGTTAACTGATAATGCAAGAAATGAATATCTGAGATTATATCCTCAATACATGTATCATAGCTCACTGATTATGTAGAATAAACTACGCAATCACATTAAATGAGTTCTATCCTTAAAAATGGCACAAAAAAACGTAACCTACAATCTGACCTAAACACTACGCTGACAAAAAGGCTCTGTTCAATGTAATACTATTTGCAACACCAATGAAACAGTTCCAACGTAAAGTATTCCATCTATGACTATGTGTTTCCAAAGTCACTGTTTCTCACATGAATTCTGTTTTTCCATTTCATTCCATCAATAGAAAACTGATACACAAAAAATAACCTTAGTTATAATATTGTGTTCTAATTTTGCTACATCTCATCACTGTGGTTTGCAATTGTAAACCTTGGATCATGTCCAGATTAGCGGACCCAAATAAAATGCCTATTTTAATCCTTGTTGTTTCTAATGTTATACTATTAAGGCTCCGTTCAATTTATACTATTTGACATATCAGTAAAACAATTCCTAATTACTGTTTTATCCATGAGATAATCGTGGAGTATTCCACCTCTGTATTTGAAAAGTAACCGTTTCTCACATGAATTCTGCTTCTCCGTTTGATTACATGAAAAGAAAATTAATATACATCGCATAACCTTATAATTGTGTTCTAATCTTACTATATGACTAATTAGAAAACACAATAAGAAAGACATCGTTATGATTTAATACTTTATGGTATATTTATGGTGCCACAGTTTTATTTCGTAACCAAAATCCATTTGACTATAAGACTTAACAAGGCAGATTTAACATTTATAGTTTTTAGTCACAATGCAAACACCCACTATGTGATATCCCTTTCTATTGACATAGACAAGGAGAAGCCGTGGATCATTAATGTTGTAATGCATGGCATGGCATGTAAACAATGCATGGCAACTAGCGCCAATAAAGATAAATCAGTTTCATGGCAAAATTTGATATAAAGCCCAATATGGCCACTGGCATGCATGTATGGATCCCAAGTTGCAAATTTGGGCAACGCAGCTAAATTTCATCGCTAGACTATACAGAATGTAAATCAATCATAAAACATAAACCCTCACAATTTCTGGATAAATCAAGTAGGTATAGGGCTGGCAACTAGACTATAAATGATGAACTAACAATTTTTTTTTCAAATACCAAATACAATTATACACTCTAAATTTATGACTAACTTTACTACTGCAGGATGTAAACAGTACTAGTAAAATATGCACATATTCAATTATTTTACTTTGTATGCAATGATAAGAGATGTTATGCCAGGATTTCTATTTACCCTAGTCAATTCTGCACCAAACGATGTCACTTTTATAGAAATCCACTTTTGATTGAAAGAAGTTATGGAAAAAAGGTGGTGTTTGTGAATTAAAGTACGAACTCTAGTGTAGGTAAAGCATGTTGCTGTGTTTCTTCTTATAAATATGATACAAACGGTAGAAACGTCTATCCACATATCTATCTATTTCCCATACCCTACCTGCTTAGTGCATTTGTATTTACCTACAGGCAATCAACTCCAACTAATTTGCATGTTGTTAGCATTTGCCAAGCCTGCTGTGGAGACCCCACAACTGTGTACTCCCCAGGTCGCCCATCATGCTAGACGATATCTATTTGTCTCTCAAACTGCTAGGTAAGTACTCCGAACAAAGTGATGTGATGGCCTGACGTTTGGTAGAGTGATAGAGTCTCCAGCGTATAACTACACTCTATCAAGTACAATCCAATATCACTATAACACAATTTGCTTCTCAACTGTACTCTGAAAATGTCGTAATAACCTAATAAAGCAAGGTTTCCCTCGCACATCCCAATGCCATTGGCTGCATGTATACCGTGGTAGGTCAAACAAAAAACTTGCCCCCCCCCAACCCCGGCAACCATCCCCACCCCACCATGGTGATATCATGCATTTGACAGTGTGAAGCAGGTTGCTATTGAAAATATGTTTCTTATTTCTACCCAATTTATCTTATTAACCTATCATAGTGCATACAGGTCCCAACATAGCATGTATTGTTACATCCAGAGACACCAATAACACTGGAGGTTCACCGAGGTGACAGTAAACACAGACCACTGACTCTCAGCTGTTACTGTCATCTGATACTTTTGTATTCATATAAACCACCATGATGTTGTCATGAACGATGCAGTGCCATATTAATATTATTCGAGTATTATACTTGTGCTGACGGCGTGTATGTAAAAGGTTAGTTGAGAATGAAATGTTGGAAAGAGAACATTAAGAATTATTCTGTTCATGATAGATATGCCTTCGATCGCGCGTACGAACCCATCAAATCTCATTGCCCGAGGTCCGGGGCCGTGTTGCCGCAATAACTCACTGGTGGTGTTAAAATTGTATCAGAGATCGTTCTCATAAACTAATATTATGTATATATAAGCATATGCTTAAGACTCAAACCCCTCGTGTTATGTATGGTTCATGTGCAGAAAATGTAAGACATATCCTACAAGACAATGTCACACAAAAGCATCAAAAAACAAAACAAACAAACAAAGTTTTACGTTTAAAGTGAGCAGTAGTGTCTCAAATTGTATACCCTATGAATGAGAAGCCTTTCATTCTATGATCTACAATATGTAGGCCATTTCATTGTATGTTCATCCAGTTCTAAAGACTAAATATTATGCATACAAATATGATTTAACCTGGGTGTCTAATCTTCACGTTATTATCCATAATTGAGTACAGTAGGTGCAGCAACCACGTTTATCAGCATCCGTGCGTTTGGCTGAATTTTTGGCTGAATTCTGAGTTGAGTTCCCAGCCTACAGACCTCGTGCGTATAGTCTCAACCAACCCAATCGGGGCTTGGGTATTATGTATCAACTTCATATCGTCTTATAACAGGGAGGTCGTCCCTCTGTAATGTGATGGATACGTTATTTATTTGGTTTATTAACAAATCTCTTGAGATTCGTTTCCAAAAAAACCCGAAAAAATCAATAATGTGACACAATAATGGTGTGAGATGAGTGACCACAAGTGATAATTTGCAACCAAGATAAATGCCTTCCATATCTACTAAAAAATTTAGTAGCAATCTTTTTATATAATATGCATAGCGTAAAGATAATTGATATTTTTTTATGTAACCTAGATGTTATAAAGTACATACTTTAAACTTATCACAACATAGGGAGCGTTCACAATTGACGTCAACCCTGAAGGGGGGGGTCAAAAAATGTTGACCTCATAGGGGGGGTCATCAAAAGTTGACGAAAATTGACAGGGGGGGGGTGGGCACCCGAAAAGTTGACTGGATGACGTGATAGGAGGGGGTTGGCAAGTTGACACCAACTTTGTACATTAAACTAACTTAAATTTGCATCTTATCTTCTGTAGTAAAGTTACCAATTTAGGACTAAATTTATATTTGACCAGTAACACTGGCAACATTTGTAGAAGAATAGAATGAGAACATTGTGATATCATATAAATCAAAGGGAATATAGATTGAATCGGTAATTTAAGCCAGTTTGGTCATCTTAGTTAGCACAGATATGAAAGAAACTTTGTGGCTCATAATGGTTCACATATAAATTTTCATTCAAAACAAATTAGCAAAATATTTTTAAAATAATGAAGAGCTCAACTGTTTCTTATGTGATTTGCTGACCTATTTCAAATGCCATGTGCTTTTTAATGATTCAGTGTAATGATACGTATCATAATGGATAAAAATGAAAAAAATTCAAAAATTATATCAGCATTTAAAAAGTATATCCACAAAGTCACAAAAGCGACATCCAGAAGAACGCTGTTGAGTTGTGGAAGAAGGTAAAAAGTGGCGAGAAAGAAAAATATCATTAAGTTGACGAAAGTTGACTCCGGGGGAGGGGGGGGTCTCATGAAGTTGACGAAAGTTGACGAGGGGGGGGGTCAGAAAGTGCCAGAATGTGGTTGACGTCAATTGTGAACGCTCCCATACTTATCATATATAAACAAATAAAATAAATTCATAATGTTCGCATCGCATTGCATGATCGCATTAATCCGTAGCAGTTTACCTAATTTAAATTCGAGCCATTCAGTTTTGTGCCGTTTACTCTCGGTCGAAACGATCACTTATTTCATTGCTACGGTCAGTCGCGTATATTACACAAAAGTATCACTTTTGAACTAATGTTTGGTGAAAAAATGAAAATCAGTTTGATGCTATAGTTTTACTGAACCATGATACATTATTTTTTATTTAATAATTGTAATGTGGTATGAGACGTTAATAAACACATTCTTAGTCTTACTATATCCTCACACCCTCTCACATACATGTACCCTCCCCCTCGCTCTCTACTCCCAGAGCCCGGCCAGAGAGCTGGGGTCAATGGGCGATAATGCAGGTGGCTGCCCGAGGTCGGCGCTAATGGGATTTGCCGGCAGAAGTGGTGTAGATACACGGGATGGACGCCCGTATCAATGGGCGTATTGATCGCGTCGGCAGCCTTCCCTTCTAGGGGCTCCTGGGGGAACGGAGGGAGGACCCTGCACGGGGTTACGTTTTTACGTCATACGCCGTAATCACGTACGCTATGGACAGTGCACGTACAACATTCCAATGAAATAACATTTTTAACTTGATAAGCATTTGAAGATGCGAAAAACTGTGATTTAAATAAATTTAGTGCCTTTTGGACTTCATAATTTGTTCTGTTTTGAAATAATATGGTATGGGCAGCTCCAAGAACTTTTTCTACAGCGCATGCTGAAAACCGTCACGGCGGCACCACCGTTTGTTGGACTGTGTCACCGGATGCGTTTTGTTTGATTGTTGGATTTCTCTGAGTTGGCAATTCTGTATTTATCACATGCTGATGGTTTTCAAAAAATGGTAGGTGGTTTGATGGAGCAACCCTGGTTGCCTATGTGCAAATGTTAGTGAATATTAGAAACAAAACGTCCAAATCTCATGGCAGTTGATGGTTATAGGGGAAGCCTAGATCTGCCAGTGTCTGTTGTTACACACATTTAGTTGTCTTATAAAATGATACATTTCTAGTCAGGGCCATGATAATGTCTTACAAAAGCACTCAGGACCACGTGTAGGGGCATACTGCAGAGCCGAGACAGGAGGGGAAGCTGGAGAAGGGGGGGGGGGTACTACCTCTGGGTGTATTAGGGTCTTTTGGTTCTGTAATGTAAGTAATTATCGATTGCAATTTAATGTGAACTCTTCTATAGAAAGGCAGAGGCAGACAGTATAAGGGCCTTTAACGACACGCATATATACAATGCATTCAACACTCAACATAGTCGGGGATTTAGGACAAGGAGTGAAATATACGCCCCCACCCCACCCCACCCCAACTCACACGCACTCACACACATATTTATTTTTCATAAGAAGTTCTCATCAATCTAAAATGAAGTGTGGCACACACCCCCACCGTGCGTAATATTGAACATTGAATACTAAAAGCTGCCCTCAATAAATCTGTATGGATTAAACCATCTGAGACAGTCTGTTCAATACCTCACCTGTCAATCAGAGCAGCTGGTACAGTATCACAAGAGAACACCAGTTCCATCCCAACAGCCGAGAAAACATTCAAAACATTCAGGACAATTGCTTTTCATAGGAGTTTTATGATTTGGGGCATATAAAACACATGATATGTGGAACTTAAATCTGACAGGGGAGAATCGATAGAACTGCTGTATGTGAGTGAGTATTCTTTGGTGTAGAGTAGAAACAGCTGACCCTATCCATCCACACACTCTCTATCATTATAGGTCTAAATGTTAAGAAAATTATTGTAGGCGATTTGTTTTGGAAGCATTTGCCCGTTTTCACTTTGATGGGTGAAAACCCATTTAGGTGAAACTCCTTAAATCACCATATATGAGTGATCGTCCCCTCTGATAGCACGCACACCAGCACCCATATATATATATATATATATATATATATATATATATTTCATATATATATATATATATATATATATATATTATATATATATATATATATATATATATATATATATATATAGATGTAACAGTATCATATGTTATGGTCTGGTATTACCATATTCATATATGTAATTAGGTCACTGACCTGGTATATAAGCAGCCATGATTATATCTCAGCGCATTTGTCTGTGAGAACTTCATGGTGGATGTTGATAATAAAACCTTTTTTATTATATATCAGGTTAGTGAAATTTATTTTATCTTTAAATAATTATTTTGTTAAGGTAACTTTTAATGGCATTTGTCTGTGAGAACTTCATGGTGGATGTTGATAATAAAACCTTTTTTATTATATATCAGGTGTTCGTCTCTATCCAATAAAAAGCCAACACCCTACACCCAACACCACCAAACACAGTTGTGAACTATAAATGCCGACCGGCTACATTTGGGGGCTCGTCTGTTAAAGAATCTTGGATGGGCGTCGACCGACCAGGTGTCTACATGGCAGCTGAAAAGAAGGTCTGTTAAAAGAAGTGCTGAGTGCTGAAGTATTACAGCCAGCTTCAAGCTTCAAATCAGAGTTATACCTGCAAATCAAGTCGGTTTGCAAAGCTTTGGAATTGTGGAATTGGAACTAGCTAGTTGTGTGAAAAACCCGGGTTGTACAAAGTTGTATATTTGCAAAAGGAATCACTGACAGAAGTCTACTGACAGAAGTCATTTTTGCTAATTTTTTAGAATTTTTGAAAGTGCATATTTTTTTTTTCTGTGTGTATATGCGTATATTAATGTACATTTTGTTACTTTTTTCATGAACATTGAAAATATATATTGTATCATATTTTCTTTTTCATAGTGCTGTGAAAAAATACAGTCTATGAATTTATTGGGACTGTGTATTTGTATGAATATTATTGGTTTCAAGGTGTAAATGGACACGGTGTGTGGATGTCATATTTTACAAGGTGAAAACTTTGGCCTTAGTTTGGTCTATTTATGTTTGCTGTCTAGACAGTGGTCAGACGGGATTAATTTTGTAGGTCGTAGGTGTGATTAGGTGCAAGGTTTGTAATTTTGTACTATATATTGGTTGACTGATCATCTTGGAACTGATCATTCTACAATGTCAATTACAGTTTGTATATATGTGTAAATAAGTAAAATGACTGATATAGATTATGATGACGTTTTACTAGTCAGTCTGAAACACATAGTTCAAGCACCGTCAGAAAGGCCATCAGCGTACTTTTTGAGAGTTTTTAAATCCGTGAATAGCATTACTATTAGTACACATAGAACATGGGATCAGCAAAAAGTACTGTTACAGGTATTTTTATATTGTACTTGTCAGAAAAAAGACAGGTGAACTACGCATGTGTGTGGATTTTAGAATGCTCAACGAGAGATGTACTCGTGACAATTATCGAATTCCGCGTGTTGACATGTTACTCGATTCACTTAAAGGTGCTAAATACTTCTGCTCGCTTGATTTGTTTAGTGGATATCATCAAATGAAAATATTTGCAGAACATCGTGAACGAACTGCGTTCACTACTCCGGTCGGATTTTTCCAATATGAACGTATGCCATTTGGCCTTCGAAATAGTCCATCTGTTTTTCAACGTTTGGCCGACACTGTTTTGGAGGGTTTATTGATGAAAACCTGTAATGTTTATCTTGATGATATATTGGTATTTGCAGAAACAAAGGATAAACTGTTTTTAGCTGGTTTTTACGTTTAGGAAAGCAAACTTGCGATTCAAGCCAAAAAAATGTCATTTTTTGCAAGAGAAAGTTAATTTTAGGTTCAAAGTATCCGCTGATGGTGTTAAATGCACTAGTAAACATATCGATGCTGTGAACTGGGAAGCTCAACTTGTGTAAAAGAATTACAAAAATTTCTTGGTTTCATGAATTTTTTAGAAAACATATAAAAACTTTTCTGTATTAGCTGAACCACTTACAAAAAATTGTTGAGGAGAGGTCATTGTGGTAGAAAAGCCAAAAAAATAAGACAAAATCCAAAAATCTAATTGTTGACTGGAAGTGGGATGGCGAACAACAGTTTGCATTTGAAAATCTTAAAGCAGTGGTAACATCTCCTGCTGTGTTAGCTTACCCTGATTTTGAGAATAAGTTCATTTTACATTGTGATGCCAGTGGCTCAGGTGTGGGTTGTGCACTGTACCAACACGACAGTACCGGTAAATTAAGACCAATAGCGTTTGGCAGCAGAACTTTGTCACCCTCAGAAAGAAATTATAGTACCCACAAATTAGAGTTTTTGGCATTAAAATGGGCAATAACATCTAAATTCACTTACTATCTTTATGGTAGCAAATTTGAAGTTTACACTGACCACAATCCGTTAGTGTATTTAACCACCACTGCTAAACTTGACGCTTTAGGTCATAGATGGTTGGCAGAATTAGCCAGTTATGATTTTAAAATTTTCTACAAACCCGGTATTCAGAATGCAGTGGCAGATTCTTTAAGTCAAGTTCCATTTGAGTTAGAACAACAAATGAGTTTTTCAAAAAGTATTTCAGATGATGTGTTCAAGGAGTTGTGTAATTATTTGAGTGGCAAAGAATATTCAGGTGTAGCGGAAAGTATCGGGTCCTCCAGCTACTGCAATATCTAGCGCAGTGAATGTCCGTGTGACTACACCTGTAGATTGGCAAACTGAACAAAAGGGAAAGATCCTACTGTTGATAAAGGCCCCGGGGCTGGGGGTTTCCCGGGAAGGGGTAAAAAATTCAAAACTGTCAAATTTTTATGTGAGATTGGATGAGCAAATTATCCAGGTTCTCAGAAATGCAAAATTAGATCTGGGAAGTGACCTTCAATAGGTGTTTAGTGGGGCTTCTAGATTGATCAATGATGATTCTATGAAAGAGAGAGTAGAAAACAATATTGATTTTAAGTCCTTGACTGGTCCTGCTGAGGATATTGCCGATTTGTACAGAGAAAACCAGCGTCTGAGATAGTTGGGTTGGAAATTTTATTTAGTCATGGAAATATGCCTAGATGGTGAAGATTTATTGATAAATTTCATCAGCATTTTCAGAAAGCGCGGTGAATGCTATGAATTTTTAACATCTTTGTTTGTAGATCTGGGCGAAGCTGGTGCAAGATATGATGGTATTAGAACTGCGGGATATGGAGTTGTTATTGGTGAAACAATTTTTTTGGGGAAAAATTTTCTGATGAGGATTTCAACCCAAACTTCGGGTTAGAGGATCATATTGAAAAAAATTGATGATTTTCCAATTTTTTAAAATTTAGTAAGAAGGGAGGAGGCGAGGCGTACAGAAAGAGGGGGGTTAAAAAGGGTGAAGGCAGGCAACAGGGAGAAGGAGGCGAGGAGCTAGAGAAAGCTGAGAAAAGAGGTTGAAGAGTTTGAGAACAGCGAAGTTCAACAACAGAATCAACAGGTGGGGGAAACCCCAGATTTTTTTTTCTGCTATAGATGGGAGGGTTTATTATGATATGACTGTGTGAATGAATCAAAAAAAAAGTTTGGGGCCCAAAAGAAGTCAGATAAATTCAAAAGTTCAAAAAAAATAGATGCAGTTGGTTTTACGGGGGGGAATGCAATCAACTTTTAAACAGTCCGGGTATGCCCAAACAATCTGGGCTTTCCGAATAAGCTTTTGGGGGAAAACCAGAAAAAATTGTAAAATCTGTATTTGTGCTAAAAAACCATACATCCCATCTTACGCCCATTAGTAAATATAGTCACTAGTAAGCCCTTTTTGAACTTTTTTGCATGGATTTTACCGCTTTAAGAAAGCAGAGGGTCGATTTCGATAAGGGGACTGGTTTCCACCATTTCACAAAGTACAGTTGGGCATTTCCACCAGAAATCAGGGGCGAAACGGGAAAAAATTTTGTTTGAAAAAAAAAAATAATTACCAATTTTGGGAAAATTGTTTTGTTTTTTGGGTTTAAAAACCCGGCCCCGTAATTGGCAAGGGCCCCCTGAAAAAATTTTAGTTGCCCCCCCCAAAAAAAAACGAGGACCTTTTTCCCAAGGAAAAATTGGGGGCAATGGGATTTTTTTTCAAAATTGGGCAGAAACCCAAAAAAAAACGGGGTGGAAAAAACATGTCCCTTAGGGGGAAAAAATTTTAAAGGCCCAAAAATCGTGCGGTGCGCAAGAAAGCCCAGACAAGCAGCGTAAGGGTTACGACAAGAAAGTACGGGGTACGGAAGTGGGTGTTGGGATTATGTATTAGTAAAAAAGGGGGGTTAAAGGGTGCGCAAAAAAATGGTCCCAAGTTGTTTTGTGAAAAAAACCCCCAATGGGGAATTCCTTTTTTTTGTTTTCACCCCGAAGAAAACGGATAAAACCTTCTAGAAATGTTATTACCACTAAGATTATCCGGGATGGATGACCCCTCGTGGAGTGAAAAATACGGTTTTGAGTAAGTTAGTGATAGCATATTATGGGATGACGGCGAGAATGTTCTAGTGCAGGACAGCCCGGGGCATGCCTGCATCGCAAAACAAAGATGATATTAGTGTAAAAATGATGATGCCAGAGGGGTCGTGAAAAGATGTTAAAAAAAATGTTATCGACGGGGATGAAGTATCAATGAGGGAATGGTGGTGGAACTTTTAAGCTGAAAAAGTGATAAATGAAAAAGTGTGATTCCAATGTGAATGATTTCACAAGTTAGAAATGATTGAGGATGTAAAAGAAAAAATAAAAGTTGGTACAATGGGTTGATTAATTTTGATGATCCTGCTGTTGATGATCCTCCCTTTTTGGGGGGGGGTCGGGAAAGGGGTTTGAGACCACCAGAGCGTTACCAAGATTTTATATGCAACCAGTCGAATGTTTTTTTAGATTGGCAGGTTTAAAATAAATTCTTTTTACAATTATTACCTATATTTCCTTCATATCATTCGAAATTTTTCCCACAATCTTATATATAATTTTACATTCATAAATCTTTTAAATAGTTTTTTTCAGGTTTTGCAACATGATTCATGATAAATATGTCTTTTTTTCAGTTTTAAGTGATTGTTGGTTTATTTTTGGTCGTTGCATTGTGTTTTTGGGGGACGTGTTTCAAGCATGTTATGATTTTTAGTATTCATTTTCACTCATTCAGGTTATTTTTTTAAAATTTTTGCCATTGTTTTTTTAAATTTTTAATAATGATATAAAAAATAAAAAAAACTATAAATGTCTTTATAATTATCCAGACAAGTGACGTATGGTTTTTTTAAAATTTTGTGTTTGATGAAAAAAGTATTCATTTTCTCATATTTGAGGGGACGGATGTAACAGATCATAGTTTTTCGGTATTTCATATTCATATATGTAATTAGGTCACTACTGGTTTTAAAGCCATGATTATATCTCAGCGCATTTGTCTGTGAACCATGGTGGGTGTTTAAAAAACCTTTTTTTTATATATGGTTAGTGAAATTTTTTTTTATCTTTAAATAATTATTTTGTTAAGGGAACTTTTAATGGGAATTGGGGAAATTTCATGGGGGATGTTGATAATAAACCTTTTTTATTATATTTTAAGGGGTTTTTTCCCTTTATTAAAAAAGCCTACACCCAACACCACCCAACACAAATTTTTGCCCGGCTTTTACCAATTTTAACTGAAAACCCGAAGGTACAAAG
>JAGTTF010005572.1:109250-126170 GCA_019095985.1 Streblospio benedicti
CTCTGAAAGGTCTGAGGTTATTCGTCATATGCGCACTCACACGGGAGAGAAACCTTACAAGTGTGATCAGTGTGGCAAATGTTTTGCTCAAAGTTCTAATCTGAAAATGCACAAGCACACACACACTGGTGAGAAGCCATTTTACTGCCATATTTGTCACAAATCATTTACACATGGAAGCAGTTTGAAAAACCACCATATGACTGTGCATGCCAAGAAGTGAGCGGTTATGATTGAACTTTTTTTTTTATTAAATAGCTTTAGAGTATTTTAGCAATGGCAGGCAAATTCTGATATTTCATCAGTAGGTTATTTAAAATTTCACCTGCCTGTTGTGATTTTGTGGGCGATGTAATTTGTTTACCTCTGATTGTAGAGATTTTGCTTATTTTAAGATTGTGTGTAGACATTTTACCTATTTAACAAATTATACTATTCTAGTATCGTATTGTGCAACACTTTTTACATGCTTGGGCGGTATTATGGCTATGTCTGTTTTAGCTTCAATGCGTTCTAATTTTGAATTCACATTTTCTAGTAGGTTATATAGTGCCACACCCCAACCTGGACAATCCGGGTGCTCCCTTTCAAATTCACCACTGTCCATTTTCGACTGTATCCTTATATTTTATGAGATATAGTGTGCTATATATATTCGCAGATGTTACTATACTTGTTTATGTCAGTTAACTTATATCTTTTAACCAATTTTCTTGTATCAAGACGTCACTTCACACACAAAACTCCAATCACCAAGAAAAAACTATCCCGCCATTGCAGCCTCGTTCTCAATCTCGACATAATAATACTGTTGTGGAGTGCTGTTGTGAAACATGATCAATTTTGATATTGATCTATTTTGCAATGTTATTGATTATGATAAAGTGTACTGTGCTACATACTAATTGGAGCACATGGTTTTAGAGGTTATTGGAGTAGTATTAAGTTTGTCCTTGAAGATGGCATTTTTATTAATAAAAGTTTAATAAAATATACGAGTTTGTGACCAATTACAAGAGATCAACACATTTAAGGAGACTTTCAGTTCATTTTAAATACTACTACTGGATCCGCCTCTGTTTATAAGTGTGAAAAGGATATCAATGACCTGGTGTGAATGTTAAGTCGTCTGATTCTGCATAGCGCGGAAGAAGACCATAAACTAGACATTTACCTAATTTTCCTGATTCTTTTGGTCGATATATGACACAGATTCTGTGAATCTAGTTTTTAGAGTAACCTCCATCACTTCAAACATATGCATATTTTACTAGAACTGTTTACATCATACGTGTTGGTTGTTCACATATTTTTCAGTATACAAGAAAATTTGAGTTTACTCATTTCTGAATCCTACCACAGGAATAATGTATAGTTATCCGGAATCTATGTTTTCCAAACTGTACGTGGACATACAATACGAATCTTCGACTATTATGATACCTTTGTTATTTACATGTTTATTTTTATTATGGGAATTTTCCTTGTCAACTTTAATGCAGAAAAATGAGAATTCGATTTTTTAACATTTCTGACGTTATTTACATTATTTACGTTATGAACGCAATATTTTACGAGGAGCATAAGTTGTTTTGGTTTGAGTCAAGAAACTCAACACCTGTTAAACTATGTTATTTTGTTCTCATTGCTTATTTAGGCTTCAATAATTCTATTTCGTGTTTATAAATGTATATAGCATGGAAGGATTGGTTATAATCGGCGGTAATTAAATTTAAAATTTCGTATGAATTATATCAGAAATGCAGCGCTCCCTAGCTAGACTAGAATCACGTGTGCTTTGTAAAACGTAAATAAAAGTATTGTGGATTCAGGAATATTTTGTCCTTGCCTACAGTTGTAAGGAAGCTTTTGTTACTTAGTTTGTAGGGACATATTAGGTTGTGAAATATAGTTTTAGCAGGAATAGCAACGGATGCTGGATGTTGGACATGAAAAGCAAAACCACAATATTTCTTGTATACCGAAATATATGTGAATGACCAGTATGGTCTTGGTGTAAGTGTCACTTGCGTATCCATTTTATATCTTGGCAACAGGTCATTAGTTTACATGTTCTTGAAAACTGTAATTTTTATGGTTTAAATAATAAAGAGACCTCCACTAATTACCACTCACATTGGAATATTATTAAAAAGATTACTCTTGACACATACACCGGGTGTGAAAAGGATACCAATGACCTGGTGTGAATGTTAAGTCGTCTGAGACGAAACTCACTCGCGTAATATTTTCTTAAGAGGTCATGGAGCATATTGTCACATCCATTGTACATCTTGGCCTACAGAGTATTAGTTTACATGTTCTTGAAAACTGCAATTTTTATGGCGTAAATAGAGACCTACACCATTCACCGTGTGACAGAGACTATAAGACATTAGAACCAGCAGCTCACTTCACCCCCCAGCCTAATGCCGTGTCATTAACACTAATCAATACATCAACTTTGATTTATCAGCAAAAATGAGTTTGGGCCACAAGATGTAATAAGATCGGCGTACCGTGTGTCATGAGAAATAATGACTGAGAGGAGGGTTTTGGCAGCAGCAGCAGCAGCAGCAGCAGCAGCAGCAGCAGCAGCAGCAGCAGCAGCAGCAGCAGCAGCAGCAGCAGCAGGAAATCTCAGTTTATAATGACCAGAAATGCCAAAATTTCAACACTCATCATGCCTTCATCAGATTTGTGCATTATTCCAAGTCTAAATATGATTTAATCATGCACGATGTCAATCAAAGTCAAACCAGTCAATCAAATCAAGCTTAATTGCATAGTGGTATTTGAAAAAAAAAGGATGTCCGTGTTCATGCTTTAAAGATCCCATGACCGTGTATTCCCCAGCTCACATGCTCTTATAGATGTTAAAATAAAAGCTTTGTGTTATATCAGGTAAGTTCATGGAACACGTGTTGAGAGAGCCTAAGGTTTAAAGTGCAGCCACAAATAAGACACCCAACTGTACACGTATGACGTAAAACGTAACACTAAAGGAACGTTAAACGTAACTGACATCCCCACAGCTGCAGCAGTTTGACGCAAGCAAAAAGCCACATCAAAAGGCCTGCAAATTACCGCCGCCGCCTCTGACGGATGGGGGCTGCTGCAGGAGGCTATTTATAGCGGCGGGTCGATGGAGGGGTTTGGTGGAGGCCCTACATGGGGTGAGAGGGGTAGAGGCCTTACATGACTCAATAGAAATTTTAGAAAAAAGGTTAGTTCTGAGATTCTGTGGATCCGCAGAGTAAAGCGCCAATGTAGCATTGACACTTTTAGTCTTTTGACCACTCTTGATATAAAAGACATTGAAGCTGTTCTCTGCAGTGCAAGAATGAGCCACGAGAAGTGAGACAGCGCAAGGTCTGAAAGTCGAAGGCTTCAGGTAGATATATATCCAATGACTGCCTTGGGACGAGGTGGTATTGCGAGATTAAGAGTTGGTGAGGATGGGGAATACGAAGTCTATTGACTACCAGGTATGGAGGGGACAGGCGCGTTCTCGTTACTTAGACTATGGACAGCAAGACACCACCTCAAGTAGGAAAACTACATTCTGATAAAAAGGTGCTTCACACATTGTCACCCGTTGTGGGACCTGGTGAGGACGGAATCCCCCAGACCTGCCATAGCGGCGTGTGCAATAATATCAACCAGGCGAGACAAGCTGCTGAATTATTGAGCAATGATAACAGCAGGCACCAGTAGCAATAACAAAAAAAGTTCTCGGGGTTGCTCGAACGTTTAACGTTCCTTTAGTGTTACGTTTTACGTCATACGTGTACAGTCTGCTGTGTCGTCTGCGGCCGATCAAAGCGAGTTAGCGTGCATATTTGTCTCCATGAAATAGTGCTTTTTTGTCCATCTCTGGGTCCCTGGCTCACCATGATAAAGTGACTTGGCCGCCGAGCCTGCTGGTTTGGTTGGGCGGTATCAAAAGCACAGTTCCCCACCAAAACAAGCTTAAAATACATCAGGACCTCTGCCAATAAATATATATCCCATGCTGGGACTGGTTTCAAATGGTCTCAATACAGAGGTGGTCTCTGTTCATGTTTGTCTTTATATGAAGGTTTTGGGAACGCGAGAAATGTCGGCATTAAAGAGGTTTTCTCAGTTGCCCAAAATAAATAGGATGTTCTAATTTGTATGAGACTCAGATGGTGTTAAAGGTTGAGGTGGGTTAGTGTACTTGTTGCTAAGATGAGCAGGATTGAGCAGGTGATGAGCACTTACCAAGCACCATGGCAACAAGCCCCTTCCTCATCTTACCCCCGGGGAACAATAGGTTGCCGTCCAATAATGCCCCAATCAGACTGCCACGAATTGATCATGCCAAAAGTGTTACTGACCTGAAAAAGATAAAAATACATAGCGAAACTAAATCAATATATTTTTTTACAAAAAGGTTTTGGACAATGTGGCAATTAACAATAGGCTGAGTTCAACACCAATAGTTAAAACAGTCTGATAACAGTCATGGATGTACAGTAACAGGACCACCGACAACGCCACCTCTGTACAGTAGAACCTCTCTATTAGGACCACCTTTGGGTGCAGTGCTAGATGGTCTCTGTAGAGAGCTCGTCTCTATACAGAGGTTCATTTTGGAAGCTTTACGAAGGTTTGGGATCGTAGAAAGTTGTCTTATTTTAGAGCTGGTCTCAATAGAGATGTGGTCTTAATTGGAGGTTCTATTGTAGTAGTCTATAACGAAACCACTTTTACAACAAGACCATATTCCATGATCTCAAGTTATCATTACAAGACGATTGTAACCTCCGTAAGGAGCCCAGGACTATTCAACTCTCAGCTATGATTTGGTTTGACAGCGCTCAGTAAATCTGCCCCCAGGAGAGCCGCTCAGAATGGGGATGTGAAGGGCTCTTAAGTTTATGAGGCTGTCTCCACCTAAAGACACACGTCAGAAAGCGGGTACTGTAGCTGCTCGTAGAGGAGGAGTAAGTTACAGGGCAGAATATGGTGGTAAATATATATGTCAAATGGCTGTATTTGTCCCGTTTTGTTATATTTAACCCTCATCATTGCATTAACATAAACATCCCAATCAGTACAATGGCGGTCGGGGTGAGGGGTGCGGGATACTAGGTATGATAGAGGGGGGAAGATCAAACTCATAAAATGACTTACTTTGAAGCTTCTCACTATCTTATATTAAAAATGCATCCGCACAAAACCACTTATAGAGGTCTACCATTCATTTTGCACCCCGTACTTCACAAAAAATCCTGGATCTGTTAGTAAGCAGACCCCGAGGTGCAGACTCATTGCTATGCTGTGGCTGGTGTAGTGGCTGGGTGTTCCTGGAGATACGAAGTCAGTCTGCCTTGAGGGTCGATACTGGGGGGGGGGGGGGATGCGGCATCCGCCTCGAAATGGTGGTAATTAACTCTGACTTGCTGAGTAACACGCTTCCCGGGAGTCTACCCCACCCGAGGGGAGGATGCTGTAGGGGAAGTTGGTTGCTTTGAGTTGAGTTCATGGCTAAATCAATGAACAAAATGTAGAAAATATCTGTAAAAAAAAAAAGTGGGTGAGTGAGTGAGGTGAGTGAGTGAGTGAGTGAGTGAGTTTACTAATAATGTGTATGTACGCATCCATTTTTTTCAACCAATATATTTCATTATCACGGGTTTTTGTTGTATCCGCTGTCATTCACACTTATGAAACCCCTGCGATAAATTAAAATCATATCCCCCAACCCGTTAAAAAAAAAAAATCAGGATCTGCTAGTGGCCCCAGTCCCCAGTTATCGTCTCCTTGTGCATGCTACAGCCATCACTCTAGTGCCTCACAAATTCCACATCTACTTACAGTGGTTCTTCTGTATTGTGCGGGAATAAAACTGCCGTAAACAGACCAATTAACGGGCGTTTTACAGCGAGAGTCGCCTGGTGCGTTGTTAATGTTAGGACGCCTCTCATTGGCTAAAGACGCTTATTTCACGCGTCAGCAGACAGTGGCGTATTTCTGGTAAGAAGTGGGCGTGGGCGCAAACGGCGGGGGGGAGGGCATTTAGGCCTATCCAAGGGATAATAACAACACGGTGAACTCATAAGCAGGTCCAGGAGGGACACAACCCCCCTCTTCCCCACCAAATACTTTATTTTGATATGGTTTTTGGCTTGTCCGTCATTGATCGCGCGTAAGTAACACATGCAATTACGTATTAGGTATTACGTACTACGTATTGCAAATTACGCATTACGCCCCCCTCTTTCCAAAAACCTGGACCTGCCATGTAAGTGAATAGTCTTTGTTTTCTATATTTTTAACCTGTGAAATGGACACATTGAACATCCTTATCTATGACCACGAGACACAAGCCAATATACAGTATCCGATACATCACTGCGTTCAATAGTCTTATCTTTTTTTGGAATGTCAAACAATATAGAAAAGGGACACATTGCATTTATATGTCACACGCCATCGCTGCATACCCCTGTCAAATGAGGGACACGGGAAGGAGATTCTCAGTTTGAGGTCCTATTCTGCAAGTTGATACTCTGCAGCCCGGTCCACTGTGTAAAGTATCAATGTAACACTCAAAATATGCTAATGTACTCGTCACCTGAGCCACTTTCCTATCCATCAAGACGTATGTGCACCGTCCCGCGAACATGGCAGTTTCCCACCACGGCTCTCCGTGTTTAGACAAAAAATATCTCTTTCAAATAAACAGTCTCCACATATAAATGATGATTTAAGTCGTCCCTTCCTTCATTTTTCATCTTGACATGGTTGATAATTCGAGATATTGGCTGTGACCTGCACCATTCACGTGTGTGTAAATAACTGTTTACATACAACAGAAATAATAAAATTAGAGAAGGGTTGACTTAGATAACAATTATTAGATGAAGACTTTTTTGTACTCTAAATGTGTACATTGTCTTTTCTATTTGTAACTGTACTATGCACAGATTTATCAAACAACCACACCAAAAGAAGAATAAGAAAAAACACTTTTTGTAAAAACAACTTGCAGAGTAGTTTGGATGGTAATCTCACTTGTGCATGCAGTGAGTGTATCAATATTCTACACACACTTTGAGTAAATGGAATTGGATAACACGGAGTGTGCTTACTCCTTAACATCGATGTGCGGGATTTTTTTTTTTTGGTTAGGTAGTGGATGTACCCAGAGATAGTTTAATGCTCTTTGATGTACTTTTGACTTTTGATCATGTGATACATGTTCTTTCTGACCATTACGTAATATAACATATGCACCATATGACAGAGGGAAAGACTGTTACTTAATATATATTTTACCACCATATTCTGCCCTGTAACTTCTCCATTCTCCACCAGCCGCTACAGTACCCACTTTCTGACGTGTGTTTAGGCGGAGACGTATGACGTGAAACGTAACACTAAAGATACGTTAAACGTAACTGAAGCCTGTTGTTATATCAGGCCGCTACAGTACCCACTTTCTGTGTGTTTAGGCGGAGACAGCCTCATAAATCTCACATCCCCGTTCTGAGCCGCTCTCCTGGGGGCAGTTTGCTGGTGCCGGGTAAACGCAGGATGTGAGGAGGACGCACAGTGAGCTGGTGATTGAGGAAAGAGGGATGGACAGAGAGGGGGAGAAAAATGGCAGTCTGGGTTGGCTCAATTAGGGTTGAATATATTTTTGATCAATGTTACAGAGTTACATTGTTTGAGGTTTTTTTTTCAACTTTCTTTCAATCCATCAATTCCTTAACCTTTTCACCCAAACACATTTTTACTACAGTAAATTATTTCACTTCAGTAAAATCTCGCCGAATGGTAAACCTCACAATTTCATTCTCCCGTTTGCTGTATGATGATAGAGAACATGCTTCACTACGGGAACATCTCACCAATGGGAACACCTTTCCCAACTCCCACAAATGTCCCAAATCATAAATAGGTCTCACTGTACTTTATTTCATCCAGACCATCAACACAACACACACCATATGCACCATCAGCTGCACATCAGTGTATAATGTATGGCTACACTGTTACTTTATTGCACCATAAACCCGCCGGCCGCCGCCTGGACAACGATTCCCCTCACGGCGTATCACAAAGGCACACGTGGCCGCAATAACAACAGACAGCAGAGACAGCGTGGCAGCGACATGTCAGGGCCATACGTGGGCATGTATTGATGATAGAGGTTTCTTTCTCTAAGTCTATGGGGCGATATCACATAGCCTCTGCCGGGACTCGAAACCTGAACCACTTAGGTGTAAATGTTGACACAGAGGATTCTTGATCCAAATCTATAGGTCTGCCGGGACTTGAACCCTGTTCCACACCACTTTGGTATCAATTCACCAGGCACCAAGCGGCCAAATGGATGGAGAATTGCACTCTGTGACCAGAAGGTTGCAGGTTCGATTCGTGGTCGGGTCTGTTGGTGGGTGTTGAGCAAACTAAATAGTTGCACACTGCCCCGTGGCACCTACACATTAAATAGGTATAGGTCAGGCAATTGAACGCTAATGTGAGTGATTAGCACGTTTGCACTACGGTAGCGATCTGCTGTATGCTTCCCGGGGAGTTGAGAAGGATATAGTGTGACAAGGATGCTGCCAATGACCTGGTGTAGTCATAAAGTCATAAAGTCGCTGGAAAAAACTGCGAATTACAACTGCACATAAGCACATTTCCATTCATGCGTATATGGCAGGTAGTAAAGTCAGCACTGTGCCAATCCACATAGCAGCATTTATACCTGCTCCACACGGACTCCCACCTGACGGATGGGCAGTGACCTTTGACCGCCACCTCATGGATCACAACCAGGTGAAAACCATAAAGTCGTTACACGTATCGTCTAGGCACGTAAGCCATGCACATCTATATACCTGCGTCTTACTGTCTACTAACATTGGGCGTGATCTGAGCCACTTCTTTCACACTACCATTACTTTAGGGCCCAGGGCGGATGTAAACATGAGATTAATGCGGTATGTCCTTGAATGTGTGCGTCGTGTTGTGTTGAACATGAGCAGTGATCTTTAACAACACAAAACCAGTTCTACCTGGTTGACGGTTTCCCAACTGCTGCTTACTTTTTGACTTAAGCATGCACATATATAATTTTATCTATGCACATACAAATGACTTGTTGAGTACTATTACAATTGTTTTTTTCTTCATGAATATGTATGAATAAAAAATGATAAAGTTTTAATAAGTACACGTATATATGATTATGATATGATATATCATTCTAACATACTGATGTATATCTATATGTATAAAGGAAGAAGCAATTTTTGGACACAACTTTTTTGTTAATTCTTTTTACATACAACAGAATGTTAAAGAAGGGGTGACTTAGATACAATTATTAGATGAAGACTTTTTTGTGTACTCTAAATGAGTACATTATCTTTTCTATTTGTAACTGTACTTTGCACAGATTTATCAAACAACCACATAAAATACCTGTTTTTTGTAAAAACAACTTGCAGAGTAGTTTGGATGGTAATCTCACTTGTGCATGCAGTGAGTGTATCAATCTTCTGCACACACTTTGAGTAAATGGAAGTGGATAACACGGAGTGTGCTTACTCCTTAACATCGATGTGCGGGATTTTTTTTTTTTTTTTTTTTTTTTGGCCAGGTAGTGGATGTACTTTTGACTTTTGATCATGTGATACATGTTCTTTCTGATCATTAGGTAATATAACATATGCACCATATGACAGAGGGAAAGACTGTTAGTGTCACAAGCTCATTGACAGAGTATTTATGATGCTTTTGAATAACTAATTGTGTGGGTTTAAAATCTTTATTATTTGATTGAGCAATCTGACACCCGTTCCTTGCAGCATGATTTTGACTTCTGGACGACATAAAACTGTGCAATACTACATTACATACTATATGCTACTAATACATGAAAACATAACTATAACCATATAAACCTATACTATACACTGCAAATATGTGCACACTTTTGTGACAGATAGTTGATGTATAATTTACCACCATATCCTGCCCTGTAACTTGTCCATTCTCTGCCAGCCGCTACAGCACCCACTTTCTGTGTGTTTAGGTGGAGACGTATGACGTAAAACGTAACTGACGCCTGTTGTTATTAGGCGCTACAGTACCCGCTTTCTGTGTGTTGAGGTGGAGACAACCTCATAAATCTCACATCCCCGGTCTGAGCCGCTCTCCTGGGGGCAGTTTGCTGGTGCCGGGTAAACGCAGGATGTGAGGAGGACGCACAGTGAGCTTGGGATTGAGGAAAGAGGGATGGACAGAGAGGGGGAGAAAAGGGGCAGGTTGGGTTGGGTTTGGTAGTTTTGAATATAATTTTGATCAATGTAACAGTGTTACATTGTTTGAGTTTTTCAACTTTCTTTCAATCCATCAGTTCCTTTACTTTTCACCGAAACACATTTTTTACTGCAGTAAATTATTTCACTACGGTAAAATCTCGCCAATGGGAAACCTCACAATTTTCATTCTCCCGTTTGCTGTATGGTGATACAGAACATGCTTCACAAGGGGAACATCTCACTAATGGGAACACCTTTCCCAACTCCCACAAATGTCCCAAATCATAAAGAGGTCTCACGGGACTTTATTTCATCCCGATCATCAACACAACTCACACCATATGCACCATCAGTGTATAATGTATGGGTACATTGTTACTTTATTGCACCATAAACCCGCCGGCCGCCGCCTGGACAATGATTCCCATCACGGCGTATCACAAAGGCACACGTGGCCGCAATAACAGCAGACAGCAGCGACATGTCAGGGCCATACGTGGGCATGTATTGATGTTAGAGGATTCTTGCTCCAAGTCTACAGTGCTGTATCACATAGCCTCTGCCGGAACTCGAACCCTGGACCACTACCACTTCAGTATCAATTCACCAAGTGACCAAACGGATGGGGGGTTGGACTCACGACCAGAAGGTTGCGGATTTGATTCGCGGTCGCTGGTTTGTTGGTGGGTGTTGAGGAAACTTACCTCTAACATGTTACACACTGTTCCGTGGTACCTGCACATTAAACAGGTATATGTCAGGCAATTGAAGGCTAATGTGAGTGATTAGCACGTCTGCTCTATGGTAGCGATGGACTGTATTCTCCCAAGGGAGTTGAGACAGATATAGTGTGACAAGGATGCTGCCAATGACCTAGTGTAATTATAAACTCATAAAGTCGCTGGAAAAACTGTGAATTACAACTGCACGTAAGCACATTTACATTCATGCTTATATGGCAGGTAGTAAAGTCAGTACTGTGCCAATCCAAATAGCAGCATTTATACCTGCGCCACACGGACAGCCATCAATCCCTCCCGCCTGATGGATGGGCAGTGACCTTTGACCGCCACCTCATGGATCACAACCAGGTGAAAACCATAAAGTCGTTACACGTATCATCTAGGCACGTGAGCCATGCACATCTATATACCTGCGTCTTGCTGTCTAATAACATTGGTTGTGCGGCCCAGGGCGGATGCAAACATGAAACCAGTGTGGTATGTCCTTGAATGTGCGTGTGTGTGTTAAACACGAGCAGTGATCTTTAACAACACAAGAACAGTTGTACCTGGTTGACGGTTTTCCCAACTGCTATTCACATTTTCAAAGTCTCTCTGCACGTGTCAGGTCATTCGGCAAGACTTCTGACATTGAGCATTGGATCATACACATAAGGGAGACCACGCGAGCCCCTCGGTCAAGCCTTTGCTCTATACACACGAGGCCAGCCTGGCTCTGTCAGTGTAGCAGACCTTCCTCCGGGCGACAGTGCACATTTCAACAGCCAACAACGCTCGTTTGAATCATGCTTTGCTCTGTTTCACTCCTGTCAGCCGATCTGATTCATTATTCAGTAAGTACTTTGGGGTCCAGTACAAGGACCGTGTGTGGTTTATGATACGCAGCTAATGGCACACAGAGCATATGTTATAATCGGTGGAGCAAACTTTTTTTCTGAACACCCGGGTTCACTCTTTAGACAGAAAGCACATTGTGAGCTTTGCTGAATGGATTGGGAGTTGACCAAAAGGTTGTGAGTTCGATTCCCTGTCGTGTCTGGCGGTGGGTGTTGAGCCGACTTATCCCTTAACGATTGCACACTGCTCCCTGGTACCTACACAAAAAATACAGGTCATGCAAATGAACGCTAAGTTGTATAATCTGCTACAATATGGCTGCGATGTACCGTGTACTCCCCAAGACGTTGAAAAAGACAAAGCAGGAAAAAGGATCCCAATGATCTGGTGTTAATGTAAAGCTGGATAATCCTGCACAACAGGAACTTAAGACCATAAACTAGACACTTACATTTACCTTGTCTGTCTCTGCATAAAGCCCCCTGCCAACCCAAAGCCAGTGTCCTTGGGAGATACGTACAATTGTATCTGTCAGGACGTTTCAGGTCATACGTCATACGTGAAATAATGCAATACGTCGTGACCTTATCGTAGTACGTTAATACGTTAATTCTAAGAAAGCTGAAGCGAAAGCCTTGTGATCACTTTTGTTTCTATGTATCTATGTATGTATGTCTCCGGACAAGCTAGAGCTTTTACCGTTCCACAGATTTCGTTCAAACTTTACACGACTATGAGGTATGAGGCGACAGAAAGTGATTCGATTTTGGGCGCTCTGCCAATTAAATTTTGTTTTCTAGAAGCGCTTTTATGACATTTTTAATGATATTCAATGCACTTAGTATGTTTACAACGTGCGTGTACGTCATACCCGTGTGCGTATAACGTATGACGTAAGTCTACTAGTAACGTTGAACGTAGTACTCAAACGGTCCCAATTAAACTACAATAAATCACAGAATTATTGCATCAAAAAATCATATTAACAAAGCTGTTTCATTTGTCCATATGCATCTTATTCAGCCAGCAAGAAAAAAATCAATATTTCAACCAAGCACCAAAATTGATTATTGGATTTGAAACTGATATTGATTATCATCTTGTTATCCAGTACTATTGTATGGCAACACAAATAGCTTTATGCTGGATATATTGATTCTGATTCATTCTGATGTTTTCTCTTCAAATTCATAGATTTCTTGATTGTAAAAGTATACATTTTTTTTCAATATATTATCTTAATTGTCCATAAGTCAACGTCGTTCTAGCGACGCAGTGTTCTTTGAACACTTTTGATCTAGTTCTAAGAAATGTTATGAACGAGATTTGTTTATATAAATAAAAGTTGAAGCAATCTTACGATTTCATCTTTACACATTTAAAAGTATCCATATGTAAGCCCCTCCTTCCATGCATGCTCCCCCCCCCTCCGCACCCCCACCCCCATGGGATCCTCAACTTCCCAGCAATTAGCAGCCTGTCACTCACTCACGAGTGATGGATGGGGCACCTGGCAGCAGCCTATTTCAAAGGATTTTTTTTCATTTTGTTGCAGATTATCGGTTGCAATCGTCCCCTTGCAGGTTATCTGTACGGCAGTGACCGAGTATACAAGGTGCAAGGTTAAGGTGCCTTATATGTTGCATTAGATTATTTTGTTTTTGTCTCCAGTTGAAAAAAAAAATCAAATACTTAGAAGAATATCATGACTTGTATGTAATTTTAGGTTATGTATTTTAATTAGGTGCATGGTAGAACTATCTGAAGAAAGTCCCGGGATGAAAGTACTTACGCCCATCAGTATGATTATGTTGTAATGATGGATGTATCTGTACTATATTTCATTCTATGTCCGCTTAAAATGCATTCATACAAAATAATGGCAGCCAGTTTGAAATTCAAGATGGCAACCAAATTAATGGTCTGCTGATAGCAGCAGCCGAAGCAGCCGAAGCAGCAGGAGCAGCAGAAGTAGCAGCAGCAACAACAATAGCAACAGCAGAAACAGCAGCAACAGCAGCAACAGCAACAGAAGCAGCAGCAGCAGCAGCAGCAGCAGCAGCAGCAGCAGCAGCAGCAGCAGCAACAACAACAGCCCCATAAAAGCAGCATAACCACTAGCATACGCCAGACACTCACATTTCAGCCTGAAATAGCTGCCGCTGGGGCCGGGGCTACACTAATATTGTGCCATTTGTATTTTGATTACGCTATCTGTGGGCTCGGGAGACCCGAATTTCACGGCAATGTTGAAAGCTCTCTAGCATGAGGCCTCGTGGGAGGAATATTTCTGTAATCTCTCCGCTCCTCAGTGGTCTGACTGGCCGAGTATAATGTCAGTGACTTTGTTCTCGTTTGGCAAAGCGAGCGATAATAGGAGCGTTTGAGGCTTTGTTGTAGACCTTTTGCGGGGTTTTGTGCTGCAAACTCTGTAGTTTGTCGGATGCTTCTCTGTCATTATAAACACACAGAGACGCCTCTCTATAGACGAGTTTGCAAAGAGAAATGTTAGAGTACTACCGTAGTACTCATTTTCGCTGCTATTTTCCATCAACCAGACCCTAGTAGACGAGGAAATAATTTAGTTGCTAAAATGTGTGTCTGAAAATAACCACATGCATTATAAAAGTCACGTGATTTGGTATGTTTGCCTAACAATACCCACAGTTCATAGAAACCCGAACAAGTGTATTAAAATCACACGGATCTTGCCTCACGTGGACTCAATAGAGATATGTCTCCTCTTTAGTTATTTACAAATATTTGGAAAGCGAAAAATTGTGTTATTGCATGAGCGGTGTGGTCTCTTTAAAGAGTTTAGTTTATGGGATATTGTAAAAGTGTCCTTGCTCATGAGCTCCTGTTCTCTAAGCCCTCCACCCTCTCACCACCAGCCGCCGGCTGCTTTAATCCGTTAATCCGTTCACGCCCCAGTGGATTATCGCACACACTCAGTGAGTCGCTTGTGGTTTCTCTCTTCTCCTATTCTTTCTTTTTGTGGTTGTGTTTTTCTTGTGTGTCTTACCATTATACTTTTGTCCCTCTGAATCTATTTTATATATATTGTGTAAATATACTATATATTCTTTAAATAACATTAAACATTAAACAACATTAAACATTAAACAACACACATTAAACATTAAACAACGGCACACACACAGTCAGTGACCAACTCCTACTCGTGGTTTCTCTCTTGTCATATTCTTTCTTTTTTCGTTGTGTTTTTCTTGTGTGTCTTTCCATTATACTTTTGTCTCTCTGAATCCTATTTATAAATATTGTGTGTAAATATGCTATATATTATTTCCATATGACTACCATTTAAAGACAATATCACTCTGTAATGGCAGAACTAATGATACACACTAGAAAAAATATCATACATCTGGTGATGAAGCTTTGATGAATTATAAATGTTAAGATTTAAGAGGTTGAAGGCTCTCGAACCTGCTATTTGCGTGGACACTCAACTATTTCATCCACACGTAGCCACCACCATGCCAGAAAGGGCACCCACTTGTAAAGATTAACGCTAAGCGAGAAAGATGAGGATCCTTTCTCCGAGTCTAGAGGGCTGTATCACATTGACAAACGAGGACGCTATGTCACAAAGCGGCTGCGTACGTTATACGTTATTGTGTACTTATACGTCATTGCAGGACCCTCCACAGGGTAACACCGTCATGCTGCAGACGTGGTCCTAGAATATGGGACGTGTTTAGAAGTTATTTAGACGACGTTTGTCCGCCGCTTGAATCATTAGATAAGTCTGTGTTTATAGGCCTTAGGTGGTGATCTCAAGGCTGTACATAATAATAAGAATTTCTTGATAAATTCCCCATGTACAAACAATGCAATAATATCTTTACAGCGCTAATTCCTATGAATGTTCAATTGCGCGTGTAGGCTTCCTTTTAAAAAAATCCTTGAGCAATCGGTTATTTGATGAGCGCAGTGATCTAGTAGGTGATGACTATGGCACTGGGAGTTAAGACAGGTTATATGGTACAAGTCCAGTGAGGCATTTGTCAGGATATAATTTGACGGAGTGGAACTGTGAAAGGATAGTTAATACCGTCATTGGAAGTGGTCATCTTAGGATCACACGGTATCATCCTCTGTGTGGCCGTAACATGTCATTGCCGCCGCTACACGTATGACGTGAAACGTAACACTAAAGGAACGTCAAACGTAACTGCTGTCTGTTGTTATTGCGGCCACGTGTGCCTTTGTGATACGCCGTGAGGGGAATCGTTGTCCAGGCTGCCGAGGTATGGTGCAAATTTGCACCGAGCAATAAAGTAGCAATGTAGCTTTACATTACATGATGATGATTGGTGAAATGCGGTGCAGTAACCAGCTCTCTATGGTTAGCGAGACCGGTGGAAGCTGGGGGTTTAGAGAGGTGTCCCTGTTAGTGAATCATGTTCTACTTCATATCACACTGTGTGGTTTTACTATGGTGAAATAAGTTATTGTAGAAAAAAAAAAAACAAAAAAAAAAAAAAAAAAAACAAAAAAAACTCATCAGTCGGTGTAATCTGAAAATTATCAGGCGATATGATCATTTTAAACACCTGCAAATAGTCAACAGAAATCTACCTTTAGTAAGACAATGGCTGATAATTGACACACATTTTCATTGATATATTTTAAGTATACACCATTGTACAATAAAAATGTTATCACACGCGTGTGTATTGGTTACTATAAGGATAATGGTATGTTCTAGTGTTGAGATCACGCTATCTTTGCACTTGAGTTGTCATTGTCTGCACGCGTGCAGGCAATGACAAAGCTCGTGCAGAGATAATTCATATAATGATTTAAAAAGTGATGCATACATTTTGCCTTGTAAACGTAGTTTGTAAATTAACAACAGGTTGTAAGAAAACGCATAAAATCAGAATAATAAAAATATAGCCACTATAGGTTTTAACGTGGGAAAAAATTGTTGAAATAAACATTTTTGGGAACGAAAAGTAGGAAAAATAAAAACAGGATGAAACCTAAACGAATAATAAAAAAAA
>JAGTTF010005572.1:126270-141474 GCA_019095985.1 Streblospio benedicti
TAATCTAGAATCATCTATACCACAACAAAACATAGATGTACAATAACAACACATTACAGTATTGGGGAATTCCCAGTTGCCAAATATAGAAACACTACAGTACACTGCACACAGCACTGGACCGTAACACATGATCGTCGTCTGCTGTATGGTCATTGATGACCCAACTGAGAATAGGTGACCCAGATAGTTACTTTAATTAAATGAGGATGACGCCCTACCCTCTTTAACGAGATTTTGCATAGAATAGCGCGACGAATAACAAAGAAAACACTGATGGTGTAAAACTATTACTCCCGGGCTGCAGCTGGCTGTCACACTCCGTCATCTGGTAGCAGGTCATAAATACCCAACATTGGCATATAATTTCAGGGTTAGTCATCACACCATCACAGCATTCCTACCACAAGTTTGCAAACATAGCATGAAAATGCATGGCGAGAATGATTCGTCTGTCTCGGCTTGTCCCGTCCGTCAACTCTCTGACGGCTTGTACGGCTCTGACTGGCATGCTTCGTCTTCAGCTGTTACGTAATAAATATTGATACATTCCAGCAGATCCACCCCAAAATGACAAATCTAGCGTCTTTTGGAGGATCTGGAGCTAGGATCGGCCATGTGAAATGGGGGGGTGTTACCGAACATTTTGGCAGTAATATTGTCAGGTGTGATCTGAGTTTCTGCATTTAACAGTAATATTAGTACAAAGTCAGCAGTCTATGGGACGAACGTGACTTGTTGAGAACAATTCCCACTTCTTTCTACACACGTAGTCAAAAAATTGATCGTAGAGCGTCTATCTATTCGATTTATGTAATCCTAGTATTACCGGTGTGTATCCTCATTTGAGGGTGCAACTTGGCTGCATCCATTCCTGGGTGCTCTCCACAATTTGCAGTTCATTCGTATGTTGTGATTGAATAAAAGCTTGAATTAATGAAATTTTGTCCTTTTCATTGTGTAATTGTGCCGTCTGAAATTTGAAGTTTGCGTTGCTGACATGTCAATTCGACAATAAGACATGTCAATTCGACTATTTGAAGTTAACTTTCGAATTTCTACCTCATAGGGTCATACATTTTCTATTTTCTGGTAGGACTCATGCATTTACAAAGACCCATCGTTTTGTTCTTTGGTGCAATGTGCTTAAGATTTTCAATGTATTATTCTGATCCCTTAAAACAAGCAGACACAAAAATATGATTGGGTTTTTTGAAAGTGACTGAATTATTAATGGCCACAAGTCAAGTAGTTATGTGTGATAGATTTGTCACTCCAGACAGAGCAAATCCATGGAACGCTTTTTTGACCAGTATTGATTAGATGTCTTTTATTGTTGAGTATTAAGCATATGTCTAGTGGGCTTGTATGACAGGATCACAGGATCACAGATGAATCAAAGAAAGAAAACGTTTTATCCATGTAAATAGTAATATTTATCCAGCTTAGTCTTCGTCAAGTATCATTAAAGCGCTTGCGCAATGTATAATGGACACTTGATTGAAAACAGAGCTTTTAATGGAAATAAGTGCACATTTATATTCGACTATATGTCAAGACAAGGTGGAACAGGCCTTTGTTTTTTTGTATTTTATGAATATATATGCAAGAAAACATTAGCAAGTTAGATTGGGTAAGGGAAACAAATATTTTAAATGTACACTGTATCTACTGGTAATCACACTTGATTACGAAAACATTTGTCCAAAAGTCCACCAAAAGTTACGTTATTATCACTTCTTATAATGGAACCTTAGATTCTACAACTACGAGAAAAGAATGCGTTTTCTTATTGATTGATATTGACAGAACAGTGGTAAATAAACCATAAAATCCATTACAATGGGCCCTGTCTGAGATCTCGAGGGATCAGAGTGAAGAAGCCTGAAGTGGCCACAACGATTGTTTACATGATCCTATTTTTTTCTTACATACCGGTAGATCCATATCTTTTAACTAAGGCTGAATTGCTATATAATGAATCAGGTATTTAAGTGTAGATTAAGGATAATTGAAGAACATGAAATATGAATATAATTAAAATCTTGCATAGGTCACATTGATGCTGGTCCAGTGTCACTAAATTATGACAAACATGAGGGGTTTTGATTTGAGGCGAGGAAAGATTGTTACTTTATACTTAATTACCATTTTGGATGGGTTACTATTTTTAGTGTGTAAGATCACCGAAATGGTCCTTTATCACAGGGCACTAGACACACCCGTACAAATTAACTTTGATCACTAGCAGTATTAAACCAATTAATATCACTAAAAATAGACCTTTCGTGTTAATTTTGAGTCCACTTGAGTTTTCAACAGGTGACTAATATTCCGGCCACCATCATGCGACCTTTGACCAAAGTGACAAATAATGGTTATTGATTAAAATCTCTGTTTTTGGTAATATTTGCAGAGCCCCATTGGCAATCGTAGGTTATTGTTTTATCGCGACCCGCTTCTGGTAAGTGGTAAATACGTGAATTTAAGTTGTACGAAAGTGTTGTGAATTTAAGTTGTGAGAAAGTGTTAAAAATCTCTTCAATGTACTCTTTTAAAACTATGTTTAACCCTTCTTCCTTCAAACCCGCCGAATCCAACCGGGCCCTACCCCTCATATCGGCTCTAAACCAACCGGGTTTTTTCACGTGTTTGTGTCAAAAGCTCCGTCATACAAGTCATTCATTTGAGGTATAAAAGCGGTGTCCTTAAAACTAGATAGCTATATGTAAAACCGTATCAAGAATCATCATGCTCGGTTTATTTTAATGTTACTTTTTTTTATTTTAAAGAGCATAAAGCTTCATTTGACAGCATTAATTTGCACTTACCGGCGCCATTTTTATGCACATGTAGGACTAAATGGGAAAACCCCAATGTTTTGACCACCTTGTAGACCTACTTAAAAATAGTTCGATTTTGATAAAACGTACATATTTTTGTTCCTAACAAATTCAGCTTTATCATGATATGTATAAACCATTACTAAAACACATAGTAAATATTGGTAATTATTTTTTTGTAATTACTGGGTGCATTCGCTGTGATGCTACTCGCTGCAAAATACCCTATCTGCAATCCCACGATCCAAGCTTCTTTGAAGCTGGAAATGTGGTGTTTAGTTTCAAAACATTTGAGAAATTGGGAATGGGTAAACTAAAATGATTTTGGAATTTTGGTGAAACGATGATCGAAGTACGAGCTTTTGGGAAAACGTGGTAGCCATCAAAATTAAACTCAATTGAATGGTTAGCAACATTCAGGTAAACCGCCCCCATTTTCTGGTTTTGACGTGGGTCTCACAAATGTTGTTATCGCCCGTAGTAAATAGGAGAGAAAATTGCCGACTTTCTACCCAAGAGTGTTGAATCAAAATTGTGCTGACCTTCTTAGTTTAAACTTGGGATAAATTGTAACCTCTGTTCTACAACATACCAGAAGTATTTTCAGAAATCATTGATAATAAAGATTTGCTGGGGCATTTAGTTTTCAATCTTTTAACATCCACTACCAGCCGCTACTCTTAATTGCATCACGCTATGGTCGGTGTTGACAAATTACGGCGTGTGATAAAGGCTAAAGGTTCTTGCAAATGGCGTCGCCAAATAGTGATAAATTTATTGAAACGAATGGATTATCATCGTTACAATAACATACCCACCAAGAATTCACACGTCGGATCAATTATGAACTGGTTATGAAGACATGGACGAAAGGATATTTCTCAAATCACGCACAGTGTTTGAAAATCACAGTGGTTTGTGCGTGTGTTTGGCGATGAAGAAATTTGACAGCTAACACGGCTGTACGGATACGACACATAATGTTGAAGACGTTTTTTAGAGTCTTTTCACTCAAAATGCTGTTTTATGTTCATTTTCGTATCATCTGCCTATGATGACTCACAGCAGTCATATTATTTTACAAATGAGAACTTTTTTTAGAAATTTGTCTTTATAAAGTGTACCTCGAACCTATCATTAAATCGAGGGATGAACTAGCTACATGCATCGCTTCATGTTTGGAAGATAAATCTAAACATAAAAATCCATATTCCTATTAGATGTTGTGAAAATAAGAATGCGATTCTGTGACCGTGGACAATTTTGTAGTATGCACTCCCAGCAAGAAACATTATAAGACGGCTTTTGTCTCAGTGCTTTGATTTGACGGTAAATTGCGGTGGTGTTTTTTTACTACAACGACGTTGAAAATATCCCAACCCTTCTAAATCAATAAAAGGCTTCTTTGAAGCATTGGAAATGTGGTGTTTAGTTTCAAAACATTTGAGAAATTGGGAATGGGGTAAACTAAATGATTTCTTCAGATTTTGGTGAAAAAGATGATCGATGATACGCACCTTTTTATGGAAATTATGGCAGTTTAAGATTGGTACGCGTAAAAACTCAAACGCGCTACGATACAAAATAGTGCAAGGATACAAGGGCTGTCACCTCATGAAATGTAAGTGAGAAGGGGTTAAAAGAGTTTAAAAAATAGACAGTATTATGTATTTTTTTTTTGTTGATGTTGTTTAATGCTCTCCATGTATGATATCGCAAATGGTCTCCATGTTGTCCATCTTGTGCCAGTATCTGATTTTGTATTCTTCGATCGATATAAACAATTTGATAATCATAATCACAACATGCATAAGACTAATGATGGTTTGATGTAACGGACAAATTCCTGTATTGTGTTTTTTTTTCTGGTTGCATAAATTCTTGGTTTCATTACACAGACTGTCATATAAATTGTTGTTGATATAAAACACATACTCCCATATGGGTGTCATATCACTCCTATCATTTTATTTGATCATAAGGTTCACCATGGTCATTCGTCATGATTGCATTATGTCTGGGCTTACTACCATTTTGGTCATAAGAGCAGATAATGCTGAATTAATTTATTACATGATTGTATTATTAGGTTATCATCAAAATATCTAATTTACTTTCTAAGTATGATAAATGTGATATTTTGGAACTTTTATCATTTCAAAAATATTGAGTTAGCTTGGTTTTGATTTATTTACATGTAATGATAATGCTATTGAAATCACTTTTGTATCTTAGTATAAGCATTGCTGACGCTAGGGCATCTGTTTTTGGTCTATGCAGTAGTGAGTACTGAACTTCACATAAATTGATTGTTGTAAAAAATATTGATGACGTGAATTGACAGCTTTAATGATAAATATCATGAACATATCTGATTGATTATTGATTTTATAGCCATGATACAACTTCGGAAAAAATGTTTTGGAGTTGAAGTTTTTGTTGTTTACTTCCAGTTATGAAAATCGCATTATCCAATACAGAGTCTGGTTGAACGAGGCTAAATAACAACAGACGTCAGTTACGTTTAACGTTCCTTTAGTGTTAGGTTTTCAGGGTCGTAGCCAGGATTGCAGAACAGAGGAGGCAATATATTGGGCGAGGGTCCATCCCAAGAAAATGTATGAATTTAGACCCGTTTTGAAAGTGATATCCAAAAACAGAGGAGGCAGTTGCCTCCCCTGCCTCATATGTAGGTACGGCCCTGCGTTTTACGTCAAACGTGTAGCGTCGGCAACGACATGTTACGGCCACACAGAGGATGATACCGCGTGAGTACAGGAGAACCTCCAAAGATGACCACTTTCACGTGTGCTGACACCAGACAGTTACCCCAGCAGCTGCAAAGACGACCACTTCCATTGAGAGACCACCTATATAACTATGTCAATTTCACAGTTCCACTCAGTCATAAAGAGACGGTATTATATCACTGACTTTCAAATGCCTCACTGGACTTGTACCATATAACTTGTCTGAACTCCTAGTACCATACTCACCACCTAGATCACTGCGCTCATCAAATGACCGATTGTGGAGACGGCTCAAGTCGCATTTTGCCATGCTGAATCCTTTTTCATTTTTGAAATAAAATATGTTTAAACCAAATAACCGATTGCTCAAGGATTTTTTTAAAAGGAAGCCTACACGCGCAATTGAACATTCATAGGAATTAGCGCTGTAAAGATATTATTGCACTGTTTGTACATGGGGAATTTATCAGAAATTCTTAATATGTATACATAAGCAGTTGCTTAAGGCCCAAACCTTCATATGATACACCACGCCGTAACCCGGGTTACCGTGATACCCGGCCCGTGAAAATAATAAATAAATTCATTTTTGGAGCTAATTATTTTTTTTTTCAACATCAATACCCCGGCATACCGTGTGATGACTGGTAGGCTGCTGTGGTATCAAATTTTGTTAATATTCATAAGTAAAAAATGTTTTAAGTTTTGTCACAATAAAAACATCTTATCTATTCTTAATTTATTAAAACTCGATTTCCAACCTAGTGCATTGTGACAAAACGAAAATGCACATCGCCATCATTCTTTTTGGTGGTCTGTCTTTTAGCAACGACCGATACTACGGAAATATCATGGGTCATGGGGGCATTACGACATGCCAGGGATATTTTATGACAAAAATTCAAATGGCGGATCACAGATAAAGGTGTTTGACAGCAGTCTTATGCACAATCTGCATGGGCTCGTGGTCACATTTCAAACTCCATGATATAGAAAGGTTATGTTTCTTTGAAAGGCGTAATAATAAATGATGCGTTGCGTGCTTCTGGGGAGGGTGATAATGGTGCATGGTGATATTTTGCCGATCCTGGGAATAAACAACACAATTTTAAAACATTTTCACTCCAGGGAAATGTTGTAAATAATCATCTATTATGCATGAAAACGGTTTCAGTAAATTTTACATAGGTGTATGAATAAATAAACAACGCAGTTTTATAAGCTCCACAACCTTAAACATTGAACTAGTTCTATTAAGGGTGTATGAATAATTACCGTTTTGATAAAATACATTCCCCAGACAGACCACGAGGGATTTCAAGTGGCAACATTCAGTGGGACAATGACAGCTAGTATCCTCATTAAACTGTTAAATGTACCTTGACATTTCTATGTAAACTTTGAAATAGAAGCATCACTGTTTTTATTTGTCTAATTACTTCTCCTTAGCCGATATGAAAGTGTTATGTTATCCATAGTAGTACAGTAGGTGCAACCACCACGTTTATCAACTTACGTGTGACGTAGTTATCTGAACGTGATGTACGTCATTCGTTCGGGGGTCACCCCGTACTAACACGGGTCATCCGGTGCGCTTTTTGCTGAAAATGCGTGCTGAAAATCGTGCTGAATTCTGAGTTGAGTTCATAGCCTACGGACTTCGTGCGTATAGTCTTAACCAACCCAATCGGGAGTTTGGGTACATTATTATATACAGCCTTGAGATTACCATCTAATGCCTCATACACTCTGGACACACAGACTTATCTAATGATTCAAGCGGCGGATAAACGTCGTCTAAATACCTTCTAACCACGTCCCACAGTCTAGGACCACGTTTGCAGCTTGACGTTGTTACCACGTGAGGGGCAATCCGTATAGCACACAATGACGTATAACGTACGCAATGACGTATAACGTACACAATGATATAACGTACGCAATGACTGAACTCTGGGTGAGGCGGCGGCGGATTGATCCAGATTCAATTTAATCACACTCCACCATAGAGGTGTGTGAGCGGATTCGTAAGATGCGCCAAATGTATGTAAAAGTGGGCCTAATGCGCATTTGTCAAGATTGTGAGTGCAGAGTTTACATAAGAAAAGAGAGCTTGAGATTGGGGTGCTATAATGGCCTTCCTCTTTTCCACAATGTATATCGTCCACATTCCATGAACGAATAAATAAATACATGTGAATATCTTGGTTGTGCTATCCATATTTATGATCTGCTATACAGGGCACAAGGTCATCCTTGTCACACTAAAGGGTCTAGTCCTAAATCGATTGGGGATTTCCTGATTTTCCATTGCTGTGTACAGCTACCAATTCTCATGCCTCATTCAGTTTTTAATACACATAAAGAAGCTGTGTGTGTTTTTATTCGGAAAGATACGCAGCTTCCATTAAATTCCATGCAAAATGTACATTCTTAGTCCACACCACACTTTGTTGCCATGGGAATCTGACTGGAGGTGATTTAGTTATCGCAAAATTTACACCACAGACAGCAAAACTGGCCTCATTTGGCCTCAAATCTTTCATATCTATAGCGTTTCAAAACACACTTGCATGTATTTGCAAGGCAGCTAACCGATGTGTCCAACATATATTAAAAAGTGACAACCTTGCGTGTGTGGAATTCTTTTAAATTGATTTGCACCAAAAAGTACCCATTTTTCGTCACCTGCAGAAAGGCCAACAATGCTGGTTTCCCAATAAACACCATCAATCACCCACATCCTTTTCTCGAAACTAAAACTAATGAATCAGCTTGAAAATACTCAAGCAGGTGCACAAGTGCACCCTCTCTCAAGTGCGTCCCGACTTACTGCTCAAGCAACCACCATGCACCATATATAGGCAATATTTCTATGTTTAAGGAACTATGCTGAACACTCTGTAACACTGATTGCAAACAAAAACGACTGCTATTATTTTTAGGACTAGACCCTATAGCTGTCCCAACTGTCCACGAAACATACAGCAAATCGCAAATGTGAAAATCACATACTTAATGTTCACTAGCCTGGCCTGTACCTATTCTACGTGTAGGTAACACAGTCGTGATTAGGCAGCGTGCAACAATGGGGGGATGCATTTGCTCACCATCCACCACCAGATATGACCAGCAATCGAACTTGCAACCTTCAGGTCATGAATTCAACGCCCTATACACTTGGCTACAAAACCACACACATGGTTGCAGATATATCACTTATATTCACATTCGTCAGTAATTTTATGAATTTATGACATTCAGAATTTAATATTTCATTTAAAAGGTCTACCATCAGACATAATACACACAATAATGAACAGAACAAACATAGTTTCAAAAATCACAAAAGCATAAAGTCATGCAAAGCTCATTCTGGTGTGGACTAATGTTCACTCGGCAATGCGAAACCACCAATAACATACATGATACACGATGCACGTATATTGTTAAAGCATATACATTTGTAAAAAACATTTCCCATTAACTCTCTGTTTGCTGCTGACTGGATCCGCCATTGATCACGTGATGGAGACATCACGTGACACGCCACGTGATAATTCACTCTTTTTACACCAACACTTCGATTGTGACCTTGTCAGTGGCCTTGACAAGTTACGTTGATATTCGACCTTGATGGCACAGCCTCGGGAGTCCCTGGATAGAGCCCTGCACGGGGTCCAAAACTCAGAACCATGTCCCTCTGATCATTTTTGAGACACGCAGTTCCCTTTGTGAGGCAAAACAAACAGTCAAATTATCTCGCTCGGTGCTCATCTGGTCTCACAAACTTGGGGGTCATGAGTTCGAGTCCCGCCAGCTTAAGTTTTTAAAACCTGTTTTCAGCTATGTGTATCGTGGTAGAAATATGTTTGCTGAAGAGATGTGAAAGCGACGCTTGACATTTTCAAGTGTAAAGTTTTCACAGGATGTCCCTATAGAAGAACTGTGGGTGCGTCTTGTCATTGGATGAGGGTTTTTCAATGTGTCACTTCTACATGTAAAAGCAAGGCCCGTGTCAATCTGTTGCTTTTAACCCATGTAGGGAGAAAGGGAACTGGATTACAACCAAGGCACTATGTGACCATATGTAGTCTGTGGGAATCTCCGCTCTATTAGGAGCTCTCAGTGGTACGCAATGAAACCTCCAATTAAGACCTCATGTTGACGTGGGCACATGGAAGAAGTCGTCCAAGGAAGGATCTGGGACGGGTCGACGGGGCGCCGTAGTAATCGTCCATGACACCTTCGTCACCTGACGGAGCAGTGGATCTTTGGACTGGATCTTGGGGATCAAAATTCTATAGGTTACTACATGCTAACTGCAACAGTTATGTACAGTGTACATGTAGAGTATAAGTGCATGCACAGTCAACGCCTGTCCAGTTTACCAGTCTTCAAATATCAACTAAAGTTTAAACCATTATTTCACTGGATATTATTGGAAGAACTTACTAAAGCGTTCAACCACTACTGTGGTCTTGTTCACTATGACACCAATATGAGTGTTCACTATGAACATACACTATGGCCTAGTTTACTGTGACACCAACAGATGGCGTCCCCCCCATATAGTAATTTAATATAACACATTAAAATAACCATCTTCATTTTGCTGACAGGACAATTGGAGAGATAAATATTTGTGTGTAGATATAAAATAATAAATGTATGTTTATATGAATACATCTGTATGCAATTCTTATTATATAATGCATTATTATTGAAGTGTCCAGTGTGGGGAAATGCCCTAAAATTAAAGATTTCAAATAACACTGACATAGAATATTTGTAAAATATTTACACCCATTTGAATTATATTGCCTGAAAATGTTACCTCCAACACATGTCCATGTGATCGTCGCCGCCACTGTGATTGACTGTCCTGAGCATGCTTTATCATCACAACACCTATTGTCAGATGATAAGTTTTGCTCCGTATGCGTTACAACTCCTAAGACCCTCACATAAGTCCATTATATCTTTCCCAGTTACCACTTGACGGATCTTCCATATAGATACATACATCAACCATTAGCATCACAATGGTTAGCATGAGAGTTGTCTTGTGTGCACGGCCCAAAATGTATCCGTAAATTGTCTTCACACATCAAAGGCACAAGGATCTTGCGCCATGCACAGCTCTTATTTTCATCTAACAATAAATATAATGCATTGCTGTTAATTTCAAATAACACCTTATACAACAGGCCTGATAACAAGACACAATGAGAATGAAAGATGAACAACATCAAAATAATGAATCAAAATGTGATGAGAAATGTACGACATTCCGATTTTATCAGGCCGATACTGCAATACCAGCAGTACTGCCTAACAAGACACGGATCATCGCACAACATGAACGGTGAAACGAATATGACAACCTTTTAATATTGATGGGGCTACAAACAGCTCTACGGCCACGAGCATACAACATGTGCCGCCACACATATCCTTGAATGTGTTCATCGTGTTGTAATCCAAATGTTCGCATGATTAGAACATCGTATAACAATACCATTACTTTTACTTACTGGATGACATCTGCTGCCATGAATCACTGTATATATTTTTTACATCTGCTGCCATTTTCTACACTTCTCTGCGCATGTCAAAGGTTACTCAGCACCAAGGAGGCCTAGCATCTAGCTCATGTGCATGACACGATTTCGTTACCAGTAAGGCATCGACCATTTTGATCTCAGGGGGGCCCCCTATTTTCACCATAGCTTCAATTATTTATTTTTTTCGTGAAATTTGACATCTAATTCTTTTTTTCTTAGATTACTGAACCTCAACTATTTTTTATGAATCAATTTTTTTTCACCAATTTTGCCTTGCATTATTTTTTTTTATCAAATAGTCAATATTTTGAACAATTGTTTCTTGCTGCCCCTATTCACACAACCCATTTCTAGAACTGTCAACTATGCTCATGACGGTTAGACCCTTAAACCTCACTTCACCCCTCACACCAGCCCACCCGCCCCGATGGGACAGGAAGCATGCTAGCTTAGAACGAAACCATAAAAGAAAACAATTCCCTTTCACATACGCCTTTTTTAAACTGTCAACACAGACTATTTCCCCCTCCCCCCGCCCCCCGCCCTGTGTCAACAAACACCATGAACATTGCACTCCTCGAACCCCACTACGCAAAGGGTAATAGAAAACAATTCACTTTCACATGCGCCCTTTCTTGAACTATCAACACATACTATATCCCCCTCAAACACGGACAACGCGGATTTCACCCTCTATTTAAAACTATCAACACAGACTATTTCGCCCCCCCCCCCCCTGTGCTCGTCCCTGGCGGCGGCCGGGTGATCCATCAGCCCGGTAATCTGGAGACACCGAGGCGGCCAGTAATGAATCGGCCGCCAGTGTAATTGAATGAGAATTGTAAAGACATTGGTGGCAATGGCCACTACGCTGAAATCTCACTATTTGAACAAAACTCTCATTCAGTGGTCTTAATACAGAGGTGGTCTGTTTGTAGAGGTGCAAGTTGATCTCCGTTTGAAGGTTTGTGATCAGGTGGACGGTAAAATCTCATTATTTGAACCATCTTCTCAAGAGAAGGTATCATCCATCAATAAGAAATAGGTATCTATGATACCTTGCTGTATATAGCAAGATGCATTTGAACAGGACTCTCTGTGAGTGCTCTAAATACAGAGGTGGTCTATTTGTGGGGGTTCAAGCTGGTCTCCGTATTAAGGTTTGTGATCAGGGGGGAAATCGCCTTATCTAGAGGTGGTGGCAATGGAGAGGTAGCCTTTACTGGGAGTTTTACTGTATTGCATTGAATGAGCGCTGTACAGACACTGTAGGAAAAGACGCTGTTTCGGTGCTTCAATGGAATTTAAATGTCCGGTGTGCTGTGTAATTGATGGTGTGAGCCGAGACTCTCAGCGGCCTTACAATGGGAGCTGGGGTCTCGGTGGGGAGTTTTAATGATGGCTTTCTGTGTCACTACAGAGGTAGGTTTCTCAAAGAGGAGGCAAATCAGTACACTGCAGGAGTACACGTGAGACTGTGAGGGTAAGAATAGAAGGGGGTTTTGGTTACTCAACAGGTAATGCAATAAACGCCTTTCGCAAAATCCCTACACTGATCTAACATTACACCAAAGAAATAGACCATGTCGAGAACAACGGAGGAGCATAAAAACAGGCCCTGTAACAAAATAATAGTAAATAGAAAAACAACTGACACAAACAATGGTCTGTAAAACAGACTTTCTGCTAATGTGACATGCTCAGACACCATAGCTGTATACTGTACAGCCATACACTTATTATGCATACAGTAGAACTTCGCCAGAGTGACACCTGGCAATTTTCATTCATCCGTTTGCTGTATGATACAGAACATGGTTCAATGACAGGGACACCTTACTAATGGGGAGACGTTTACCAGCTCCCACCAATATCCCAATTTATAAAAATGTCTGACTCTACTTTATTTCATCCAGATCATCACCATAAAGGTAAGTGTAAAACCAGCACTGCTACACTATATACACCATCACCACACCCTGTAGTGTATAGCTACACTGCTACTCTATGTACTAGATAATGCATGAAGCTGAGGTTGACATTAAAATCTTAGAACCTGCGACACTGTCTGACCCACATGTCTGGAACTGAGGCGCAGCCGAAGTGAGGGACATCGGGGTCACCTGTATGGCAGGTTGATATCTAAAATATCAACCTGTATGTCAAATGTAGGTCAAAAATCTCAACCTGTGTGTCAAATGTGAGATCAAAATAATCTACATTTCACACACGTGTCACATCTGGGGTTAGTGTAGGATTTGAGCACTCGATTGTCGGGTCAATCGTAGAGTGTCAAAACACGGTGATGTGTGATTGATGACAATCGAGTGCTCAAATACCATTCTATCATGACTAAAATGACTAAAATCCACACTAAATGAGTGTCATATTCGTTTTATTTGAAAATAAATCATATCATAACGTTCTCATTGCCATTTTGACCACGTCAGCGGCTGTTATTGCCATTTTGAATATTTAGCATAGTTTCGAAATTATCCACTATAAAAAACATTTGTGAATGATAAAGGACGAATATGCGATTGATTTGACACCAAGAAATAATTAATCCAACAACTAGAATTTTGTAAAATATTAGTTGGAAGTCGGAAGATGTGTCAAAATGTTTACTCGTGCTGATTTGCGCATGCGCGTACAGCCCTTAGCAGCGTGCATATCGTATAATTGACTCGCCTGTTCGACCAATCAGCGTGGGTTATTGGCGGAGATTTTTGCCCGGAATGATAGAATGTCTAATATAGCACACCACAGCAGACAATATAAAAACAACACTGCCATGTATTAATGCACCATAACCCGTGGACGCAATAACAAGTGCACAGAGACAGCAGAGACAGCCGGGCCGGCGGCAATGGCATGTTAGGGCCCTACAAGGGATGATACTAGGCAGGTACTGTAAAACCTCCAATTAAGTGGGTGGAAAGGAAAGAAGTTGAAATACCAAGAGGTTGTGTCATATATATGTGATCCGAAAGATGACGTGGACCTGTTGGAAAGGGTGAGGTTGAGGATAAAGTTCCATATAGATCATGTGTGAAGAAGAATATTGGTGAGACTGGCAGGAAATTCAGTAAGAGACTAAAAGAACATGTGAAAGACGTGGACCAACAAATGAAAATGCACATGAGATTTCGGAAAAAGGAGTATTTGGCGGAGGGGAACAAGCGTCCATTTATGGACTATATAAACCAACACAATCATGACAGGCTGGAAAGCTACGGGTGTAAAGGCCAGACACAAACTGGTTACAGAGTCATTGGTAGTAGTAGTAAAAAAGTAAGTGGTAAAATAGTTTATTTGAGTGTCACACAATATTTACAAAATGGTTACAATCTAAATTGACTTAATAAAATAATGTTCGGCCGACATCAGCCTATGAGACACTAAAAAGTTTATATCTTTATATTTATATAAAATTAAAAAATCAAAAATTTTGGATAAGATATTTTTCATAAGACACAATACTTGTTAAACATTTTAATAAAAATTCTCTACAATCACAACTTAATCACATTTTCAAGGTCATTGCCATTCCAGAGATTTACTTAACCATTTTTCCTGTTCTAAAGTGTGGACATTATCTGTGACATAGGATTCTATTCCTATTCATTAGATTCAATCTTGGTATTTGTCTAAATATTTCGCTGAGAATGTAGTTATTTCCATCCAATGTCACCAATTGTGGCTAAATTTGAAGCATTCTTTGGTAGTCCTAAGTAACCTTTAGCAGCTCTCGACCGTATTTAATATATTGTATTGCGAACAACCTCATATGCATGAACCATATGTTAAGATAGGTAATATTAATGCATTGGCCATACATTTATTTTTGGTTGGAATAGAATTTCATTCAAATTCAATCAGATCTACATTCTAAGTACTGTTTTCATTTCTAAGCACATAAGATTATTTATGCATATTGTCATTTTTCCAAGTTTCTAAACCTTCAATCGAAAATTTTTTAAAATTTTTTTTCGTCTAAAAAAAGGGGAAAAATTTGGGTTAAATTTTTTTTTTTTAAAAAAA
>JAGTTF010005572.1:156746-180948 GCA_019095985.1 Streblospio benedicti
TACATTCGATTAACCCTATATCGTTGCTCTAACCACCATGGCTGCTTGTTCAGGCTCACACGTCAATACTTCATTGTAATGTCCCACTTTCATCTCTAGTACCGACTTTCACATCTTGCACTAACCTGACCATGCCTGGCTTAGTATGTTTGGCATCGAGAGAGAGAGGGAGGCAGTTTTATCCTTCGTGGCTGGATTAGTCGTCCGCCTGAACTAATCAGGAATTCATACAGGATCGACAACACTCCCCTTGGAATTTCTCTGGTTGACCAGCTTAACGTGCAACCAATTGGATCTGCTTTATTATTCGGAGTCCAAATTGCTGGCGTAGCTCCCTTCCCTGGGCGGATATTTCCTCAGGAGGAGCATCTGGGGAACTCCCTACCCTTAACGTGAAGCGGCTTTACTGGGGATATCTAAATCAGGGAAACTACCCGGTGGCTTCACCGAAGCACCCGCTGCCCTTGTCTTCCACAAAGTGTAAAATAATCGGGTAGCTATGTAAAGATATTTGGAAGATCGTGGAATCGAACTCATGGTCTTTTGTCTATGATTCAGAATCATCATATGTCATGGGCTGATGTGCTTACCACTGCACCAATCCTCCCTTGACACAGTACATACTTTGTTCGCACTCGTATCGATCTTACACACAATGGCGGCTTCCTGCCTTGATATATTATTAGCCTACTAGCCTTGCAGCCTTCAATCACAATAATAGCCTATTTTATACCACAGGCTACGAAGCAGTCATCCAGGCACTTGAGCCTTGCACATCTATATAGCTGTGTCTTACCGGCTACTACATTGGGGGGTAATCTTAACTTCTTTTTACAACACGTCATGGGGCATGAAATTACATTTTTTACATTTTCACCCCACGTTCGTGGACTCTGTGACCCCTGCAATGCTTAGGGCTAAGAGCATTCGCTTGCATCGCCAATTGTTCATTAGATGCCCAACGCCCCAATTTTTAGTTCCAAATTTCCACATGCGCTCTGTCATAGATGACCCGAGCATGTGATGTTTACATTTTTTCCTAACTCGTTGGGCCTCTGTGACCCCATACGCCTAGTCTAAGATCATTCATTTTTGCACCATTAACAATTTCATTGGATCCAAGAACGCCCTACTTTTTAGTCGCATAATTCCATACAAGCTTTCTGTCATAGGGCATGGGACATGAAAAATAATTTTTGAGCCATTGAAATTATATCAGTTTGGCTCACTCCTCCTCACTACACATGATCAGATGTCATGTATGTATTTGTGGAGAGCACCGATCACACTGCAATATACCATCTTAATGATGCTTAATTAAAGCTCTGCTTATCTTTCGTGTTGTCATGTTCTGTGGGGTCAAAATTAGAGCTAACTTTTGAAACCTTTCATCAATTCATTAATTTCATGCAATATACCATCTTAATGATTCTTAATTAAAGCTTCACTTATCTCTGGTGTTATCATGTTCTCTGTTGTCAAAGCTAGAGCTGCTTTTTATAAACCTTTCATTTTCATGTAGGTTTTCAGAATGGAACTATGATTGGATGGTTTCTCACACAATAAACTCCGATATTTTTTCTCCCCAGTGTGGATTCTCGTATGTATTTTTAAATCTTCTGTAAGCCTGAATGATTTCTCACACACTGTACACTGATGTTCTTTCTTCCCCATGTGTCTTTTTTTCACGTGTCAAGGTGCTATTTTGACTAAAACACTTGCCACATTGACTAAATTTATAAGGTTTCTCACCGGTGTGAGTTTTCAAGTGGAATTTCAGATTTCCACTTGCACTGAATGATTTCTCAGACACTGTACACTGATGTTCTTTCTCTTCAGTGTGAGTTCCCATTTTGGGTTTCAGACTTGCACTCTGGCTGAATGATTTCTCATTTGCAATATCCTGTGCAACTGCAGCTGACAAGGTGGACACAAGATTTTGGAATTGTAGGTAGCGTGATGAATGAAGGCCTAAAAAATCTACTTTCTTCCCCCATTCATAATCTGCTGGTTCTGGTTCTGGTGTTGACTCATCAGCATGTACACATGTTTTTGGTTTCGTCATACATCTCACGGGTTCGTTTCCCAATGCCATCTACTTAGAGCTGGAAGACCTTTTGTAATGCCCACCACGCTTTCCAGCAGCGTTCATCCATTATTGATCTTGGTCAGTGTCTACTTGATTAAATGCACTCTCTTCTATTTTTACTACAAAGTTTCCTGCCATAAATTCATTCAGTACTTCACTTACGAAGAATATGCTTATCAAGTGCATGATTCATTGCCGCTTCCAGCTACAATGCACCTCTTTGGCATCTTCTTACATCCATGGAACAGAATCAGAAAGCAAGTGTGGTTTAAGCGGAGGCTTGAATAAGTAGGTATAGCGATGCATCATTGTACATGCATTAATGAACTGTACTTATGCTTGGCTTAGGTCAGACTCTATTCACTATTCATAGACCAGATCGTCAAATCTCATAAGAATATAGGCCCCTACTTGTACTCAGTAGATACATTACAAATAGACTTATATTAGGTAGATCTAGACTCTATATCTATGTGCAAGGTATTGGATGTGAAAATGACTTCCAAAGACACAGATCTACATTTCCTTTACATCAAATGTTTAAAAAGGGAATAGATATAAACTTGGATCAAGGAGATAACCCTTGCATATACATATGTCTCTCAGACCCATAATGGCAATATGCTACATTACACTATCTATAGTCAATGCAAAAGTTTATATCTATATTTACCACAGTTGTTAAATGCCTGACCCATTTATCTTTAAAATACTCAACAAAACCACACAATTTTCAAAAATAATATGGGTATTTACTTACAGTTGCTAATACTCTTTTTGCAGTAACAATCTTTGTTTACAATCTGTGCTTCAACCTGTGATGTCATCAATACATGTGCTGCCATCTAGTGGCAAGAAAATTGTGAGCTTTTGAAAATTAATTCTATAAAATAATTGAGCTGATGAATTTTTTTTTTGAAAAAAGGTTTTAATTTAATTTACGTATTTGTTGTCCCATTAAAGTGATTTTTGTTGATGAAAAACTAAAATTTGGCACCTTTGCACCATGGGTTTAAGTTTTTAAAAACAAGATTTCATTTAATGAAGAGTGCAGCTGTCCAATAAATCTACACATTGTAAATAAATTGAATTGATTGTGATGTAATTAGCATGTTTGAATGAGTTAATGTTTATCGCTTGTGCTGTAGAAATCAACATTATGTCAAGTACACCAACTGATCGGGCCAAAAGCCTAATTAATTGTTCAATTGGCAAGTTTGAAAGACGTTACTCAAATAAACTTAATCAACATTAAGCTCACATATTTGCATGCTTGATGAAGTGTATACCTGTGCATGTTCCAGATGTCATAATGAAACAATGATCATGTCTTCTATTCTTGATCTTATGAAACACACTAACTTGTATTCAAGGATTACCACATCAAACTGCCAGTTGACAAAGGCTTGATTTTCAAATACCACATTGTTTATTTTTTTCATCCAGCAAAACTTTAACAATACATAAAAATACGCAAAAAATAATTAAGATTCATGCAGAATTTCCATTACAAAACTCTTGAGTAAACAAACTGTCATATCGTGTATTCCTTGAATAAAACAACGCCATAACCTGTTTATAATTAGTATAACCCCAAATCAAACAGTCCTTAATAAGAAGAACAATACTGCGATTCATCAGTTAGAACCAGCTATTGTTTCCCGGTTAGGGTTTATTGATTCAGCGGTCAGTTAGTTAGCACGACTGAGATCAGATTAGGCGACCAGTGGTCAATGGAGAACTTTGTTGAACATTGATGACGTACACGAGAACCTCATAATGAGACCACCGCTGTAATAAGACCAATGTTTTTGCTCCCAAACCTAAACCTTCATAAAGCTACCAAAATGCACCCCCGTATAGAGACCGTCTCTCTATTGAGACCACTTAACACTGGCCCCAAAAGTGATCCGAATAGAGAGGTTCTACTGTACTGTAAAGGGTCGGGGTTTGAAGTAAAAATGTAATTCTATCATTCCGGGCAAAAATCTCCGGCAATAACCCACGCTGATTGGTCGAACAGGCCAGTCAATTATACGATATGCACGCTGCTAAGGGCTGTAACGCACATGCGCGGAAATTAGCACAGTAAACATTTACACATCTTCCACCCCCACCCCCACACCCCCAGCCCCCAGCCTCAGCCCACCAGACGACCGACCCAATGACCATACAGCATACAGTATATATGACTATAGTCATAGTCATATATACTGTATTCTGTATGGTATTTTGTTTGTAAACCATAGTTGTAGACCATTACATACTTTATGACTATAGTCATATGTACTGTATATTATACGGTATAGAAGGTTTGGAACCGTGCACAGTGGTCAAGTTATAGAGGTTGTCTCAGTAGAGAGGTGGTCTTAATTGGAGGCTCTACTGTATTGTAGGTTCCTTGGGATGAGCGTTATCTAGCAGAGGCACAGTAGCATTCGTTCTATTTGAGAGTAAACATTCATAATACGAATGGCAATGTGTTGTTTTAGTTCCGAGATAGAGATTTGACTATCAAGAAGTTTGAAATTAGATATCAGCTGACAAACATGAAAAATACTGTAAGTGCTGCACCACTCTCTGTCATATTATCATATTCTGCTATTGTATTAGGACATAAAGCAAACATGGTAATGTGATTTCAACAAGTCGATATATCACAACTCACTTAACATGTCAGAAAGTAAGTTCCAATACTCTGAAATAACTAAAACAGTTTTTTTTTTCTTAATAGGTGACATAACCCAAGTGGTGGCAACTGTCATCATCTTTCGCTAACCTTGCCAGGTGACGTCAATTGTGTGTCGACAGAACTGCATTAAAAGAAGAGATAAGATGTCTCATGGAGGGAGGACCGTTGTGAATAAAATTTATAAATGTTAACTTTTGCCAATGACTAGTATATTTAAGTAGATTTTAAAAATAAATATTTTTTTTTCAAGGCAAATGATTTAGTTAACATTTAAAATTATGATAATATTTTTCAAATTTTATTTTCCTAATCAGCAAAGTAGTGAAATTAGAAGATATTTATACAGGCGTTATATTATATAATCTTTAAAATGCTTTCAAATTGAAAAGTGTATACCCTAAATAATTTGATGTGATAATATTAGTTTTACAAGTGGATATGAAATGTTGATACAAATACTCTAAGGATAATTCAATTCTTAAAGTGTAAGCATTACTAGGAATATGAAAAATGTTTAGTTTAAAACCGAAAATCATTTACACTTACTGTTTCTGTATACGTCTAATACTGAGATAACTGCACCAAATGTCAATATAACAACTTAAATTCGTCAGCAGACCGTCAGTGTGAAGCTTTGATCTTCATCAGAAATCTTCTCTGGACATCATAAATACAAAACCTCGACGTAAATCACCAGACACCTATAAGGCCCAGCCTGCGTTAAATGATTTAGGTTCTTATATTGAACTGGACAGGAAGCTGTAAATATCACCTTTAAAAATCAGACGGCAATGGCAAACCACAGTGATATACAACTGAAGTCTACATTGAGTGAGAATCCTTTCAGCCGAAGTGATACTCTGAAATCACACAAAGGAACACAGCATGGTGATAAATCATATGAGTGTAGTCAATGTGGCAAGTGTTTTAGTACCAGTGGCAGCTTGGCCAGGCACATGAAAATACACACTGGAGAGAAAGACTATCAGTGTGCAGTGTGTGAGAAATCATTCAGCCGAAGTGAACATCTGACAGATCATTTGAGAATCCACACTGGGGAGAAACCCTACGGGTGTAGCCAATGTGGTAAGTGTTTTAGTACCAGTAGCGACTTGACCAAACACATGAAAATACACACTGGGGAGAAAAATCATAAGTGTACAGTGTGTGAGAAATCATTCAGTCAAAGTGGAAATCTGAAATTCCACATGAAAACTCACACCGGTGAGAAACCTTTTAAGTGTAGTCACTGCGGCAAGGTTTTTAGTCAAAATAGCCACTTGACCAGCCACATGAAGATCCACATTGGGGAGAAAGAACATCAGTGTACAGTGTGTGAGAAATCATTCATGCTTAAGGGAGATCTAAAAATACATACGAGAATCCACACTGGTGAGAAAAAATATCAGTGTTTAGTTTGTGAGAAATCATTCAGTCAAAGTGGAAATCTGAAATCCCACATAATCACTCACACCGGTGAGAAACCTTTTGAGTGTAGTCAATGTGGCAAGTGTTTTAATCATAGTAGCCACTTGACCAGCCACATGAAAATCCACACTGGGGTGAGACCTTATGAGTGTAGTCAATGCAGCAAGTGTTTTAGTGTCCGTAGCAAGTTGACCAGCCACATGCAAATCCACACTGGGGAGAAAGAATATCAGTGTGCAGTTTGTGAGAAATCATTCATGCGTAAGGGAGATCTAAAAATACATATAAGAATCCACACTGGGGAGAAAGAATATCAGTGTACAGTGTGTGAGAAATCATTCAGCTCAAGTGGAAGTCTGACAAAACATATGATAATCCATACTGGTGAGAAACCTTATGAGTGCAGTGTATGTGGTAAGTGTTTTAGTGCCAGTGGCACCTTGACCACCCACATGAGAATCCACACTGGGGAGAAAGAACATCAGTGTACTCTGTGTGAGAAATCATTTAGTCAAAGAGGAAATCTGACAAGACATATGAAAATCCACACTGGGGAGAAAGAACACCATAGTATGTGAGCAATCATTCAGTTAAAGTGGAAGTCTGAAAACCCATATTAGAAGTCACACTGGTGAAGCACCTTATAAATAAAGTCAATGTGCCAAGTGTTTTAGTGACAGCAGTACCTTTACTAGCCATATGAGAATCCACACGGAACAGAAACAAATAACAATGTTCATTTTGTGAGAAATCATTATAGGAAATCTGGCAAGACATATGAAAATTCAAACTGTAGAGAAAGAGCATCAGTGTACCGTGTGTGAGAAAACATCCAGTCAAAGTGCAAGACGTATATACCACATCAGAACATAAACAGGTGAAAAACTTTGTGTGTGGAGTTTGTGATCAAATTTTCTCTCACAGGTCTGCTGGTGTTACTCATAAGCACACTCACAGGGGAGAGAAGCCATAAAAGTGTGGTCAATGTGGGAAATGTTTTACTCAAAGTTCTGATCTGAAGATCCACACTGGTGAGAAGCTATTTTACCGCGATATTTGTCACAAACTGTTTACACAAGGAGGCAACTTGGACAGGCATCATATGATTGTGCATGCCAAGAAGTGAGTTGTTATTCCGCAACACTACTTTTCCACAATTGTGTTTTGATACTTGGATGATGCGAATACTTTCCACCTCATTGACAAATTTAACACTAAAGATACCAAGTAAATCTGAACCAATCATTTGAAAACTGTTGAAATGTCCAAATAACTAACCTGTATCTTCATTATGGAGCTATGAACTGTTTTGTACATATATTGTGTTCATTTTTCTATACACTTAATCAATGGTAATCATTTAGTAGCCTTGTTTTTAATTCTGTGGATTTTCTGCAATAAAGCGTGTCACAGAAGACCTACATAAATGTGTTTTTTTGATATGCAATGTGTCATAATTGTAATGCAATTGTTTACTTATTATTTTTGGGTGATCGGATAAAATTCTTTGTGTAGAATAGAGTAGAACATAACGGATGGAACATAATGGGAAAAAAACAAAAAAAAACACAAAGAGATTAAAAAACACTAGATATTTATATTAACATATTAACATAGCATATTGGATACAATTGGTATTTCATTGGGTTTTTTACAATGTACAATGTAAAAAATAAAATATGCACACATTTTTTTCAAAAGAAAATTCCAGTATCTACTTTTACAAACTATTTAAGAACGCATCACAACGTTCCCAGAAGCGCCAACTGAAATGAGTCATTCAGTGAGTCAGTGAGTCAGCGATCGCCTTTCCTCAATGCTGTAAAGAATGGAATAAATTCATTGGGTTTCTTTTGTACTATGACAACATTGATCTTTGATATGTTAGCAAATATTTTCGACCTCTCCTGTCAGACAGTATTTTTTCAAGCTCACATCTCACAGGATAACAGGATGTGACATCAGGAAGTAGGTCCCACTACAGCAAGCCCCCCCCCCCCCCACCCCCTGACACTGACCTATCATAGCGAAAATTAGTGCCTACATTTTTGCGATTTCAGAACTTTTACTTGCACACATTGTATTGTATGAAGTGTTTATAACTGATGTTGGACTATTGCGCTGTTTTTACTTCTCAATCAACGTCAGAACCAGCAGCAACACACACACATCCTGTATGATATGTGATATGTGCGTTGATGTCGTCTATGGCACCGTAAACTGAAATGAATTTATTCAGATTCTTAAAATACATACACATACAAATTACGAATACGTGCAAACGATATTCAACAAAGAAAGTCAAACTTTTAGAAGGCTAAAGTACAATTTACAGACTCACCAACAATTAACAACACTGGCCTTTGCCCACGCTATGAATTTACATCAAATTTTAGAAGCACACAGTTCAACTATTCAATGGCTATTATTGTATAACAATTCTATAAACCTATATCTATATCGATGATAGGAACATACCTGCGGTACTCAGACTATCATATCAATTTACAGAATATAAATCTTTGAACAATATAGCGTCTTTCAAGTGTACAAGCGTCTTTTTTCACTTCCGGAAATACTGTAAACATATAAACTTAGCCCTCAGAATATCATTATAAAATTAACAATAAATACACATCGCAAACTGTTCCCCAAAAATAATATGCAACTTCTACTACATTTTAAATCTCAAACTAATATCTACAGAGGAAGAATATATTGAAAATATTCCAAATTATAATTGTTCATAAACATATCTAAAAAACTATTGGCGCTTAAAAGCCCGATTATACGGTATGACACAGCGTCACCGTCCGTTGGCGCCATCTATGAGACATTCATAACACTAAACTAGTACGATGTCGCATCACCGTCAGTACACGCCATCTATCGGACATACTTAAAACTAAAAGACAGCAATCGCTTCTTTACATTCCTCCCTTGAATTGGGCTATACAATTCACATATAATACAAAAACAATACATATTCACTTCTTGATCGATAAAAATCAATTGTGCATAAAGCACTCAAATTTGTCAAATCTTAACTACAGAATTCAAGAATTCAAAACATTTTTAAGTGTTCACCATTATTGCATTAATCAAAAGACATTAAACCCTTTAGTCCTTTAGAGAAACTTTAAGTCTTTACCTAAATATCCAAATGTGGATCTACATAAAATAATAAAATAAATAGTACAATGAAGTACAATACAAAAAGTAAAAAAAAAAGAACTTTAATATTAAATATCAAAAAATAAGTATTCACACAAGTGTTATAAAAACATGTTTAAGTTGAAATACACATTCCTTCATGTATGAATCATAAGTAATCAAGAAATGTAAATGAAAAAATACAAAGTCATCAATACAATTATGAGTAAGATAATAAGTAATCAATGGATATGAATTCACTCTAGAAGAATCACTTGGAAAAATTACACAATATCTGTACTCAATAGTAACCATGTCATTTTAAATGTTTATCTGTTGGAAATAACAACAATTATGCACTATGATTCACTTATCACCATTTTTTAAGAGAAGCACAAGTTTATGGATAGGCCTCTCATACACAGTCCCTTTTACTTTCACTGACACTTTCCTTACTAGACCGTCCTTGCTTGGGTAAATCGCTGTAATAATTCCCTTTGGCCACTGGCATCTTCCAAGCGATTCATCCATTACTAGAACGACGTCTCCGACTTGAAGGTTATCGCTTTGATTTTGCCACTTTCGACGCTCTTGTAGAGTTGGCAAAAATTCTTTCACCCAGCGCTGCCAAAATTGAGTGGCTAAATATTGAACAAGACGCCACCTCTTCCGACAGTACAAATCCTCCTTAACAAATGATCCTGGTGGTGGAAGCACAGTCTTTGATTTCAATGTGAGGATTTGCATCGGCGATAGGGGTTCTTCATTTATGTCATCTGTATTCAGGTAGGTTAAAGGTCTACTATTTACTATTGCCTCAGCTTCTGTAAAGAGGGTGTGTAGTGATTCATCATTTAATCTTCCGGGATGATCTATGAGTAGTGATGATAGAGCGAGTCGAGCTGAACGGATCATGCGCTCCCAAACTCCACCCATGTGGCTGGAGTGGGGAACATTTTGGGAGAATTCAAAATAGTCACAATTATCAATGCTGAGTTTTTGTCGAATTCTTTCTGTATCTAGTTCATTTTTTGCACCCACAAAATTGGTTCCTCGATCACTGCGCAACTGGCGAATAGGTCCTCGTCGACTGATGAATCTCCTGTAAGCATTGATAAATGAGTCAGTTGAAAGTGAATGCACTACTTCAATGTGGATCGCTCTAGACACCATGCACGTGAACAATGCTCCCCAACGTTTCTTTTCACTTCTGCCTTCTTTGATAATAAATGGGCCAAATATATCGACGGCACTATACGTGAATGGGGGACATGGGTCAAGACGGTCACTGGGTAGGTCAGCCATCTTTTGAGTCATTGTCTTTCCTCTCAATTTCCGGCATATGACACACTTATGGATGAAGGATGCCACTTGAGACCGGCCATTGATGATCCAGTATCCAGAAGATCGGATGACACTAAGGGTGTAGTTGCTGCCAGAGTGGCCAGTTTTCTGATGATAATGTTTCACTATCAGTTTAGTGATGTGGTTATCTTTGGGGAGAATATAAGGATGTATTGCAGAAAAATTTAGGCTTGATCTTTTTATTCTGCCACCCACTCTAAGGAGTCCGTCATCACTTAAGATAGGGTCAAGTCTATGAATACTACTCTTTCTTGGCAGTGATGCATTCCTCTTAATAATCTGGATTTCTTCATCAAAGACTCTTTGTGCATTTTTGATAATCACTCTTTCTGCCTCTTGTACGTCAGACACTTCTACTATCATGGATGTTTTCTCATTATTTTTGAGCACTTTGTTTTTGAGAATCTTTACATATTTCTTACAAAGGGCGATCGCTCTGCAAGCTTGATTCCATGATGGAAATCTCTCTAGCCTTTTTTCCAGGGTTGAGTATGAGTCATTTACTTGTGTACTCAACACTACAGAATTCTTTATTTCAGGATCATCAGGTAGCAAGTGGTTTTCATAATTCACTTCTGGTTGTATTTCAGTTGACCTCAGAAGTTCTGGTCCATTCCACCACAGGCTGTTGTTGATGAGGCTTTCTGCTGATGTACCCCTTGAAGCAATATCAGCCGGGTTTAATTTTGTATTTATGTACCGCCATTGTTCTGGGGCAGTGAAGTCACGGATTTGTTGTATTCGATTGGCTACGAAAACATGGAATCTTCTGGAATCATTTGATACATATCCCAGGACAATCTTACTGTCTGTCCAGAATATGTGTTTCATGTTTTGATATTCGAGTTCATCATCTAGGAATCTGGCTATTTTGACAGATAATGTAGCTGCCATCAGTTCCAATCGTGGAAGTGTGACCGGTTTGGATGGTGCAACTCTAGACTTAGCCATGACGAGAGATGTTGAGGTTTCTCCATTTTCGTATGTTATTTTTTTCAAATAGGAACATTGACCATATGATGTTTGGCTGGCATCACTAAAGTGGTGCAATTCGATGGTCTTTGCCCTTTCACTATTTTCTGTTTTATAGCATCTCTTTATCTTGATATTTTTTAGGAGAGGGAGTTCTTCATTCCATTTGTTCCAGGGCTCGACGTGTTGTGGTGGTACTGGGTCATCCCATTTCAATCCGTCGCGACATATATCTTGTAGGATCTTCCTCCCTATGAGTATATAAGGGCTCACAAAACCGAGTGGGTCGAAAATGGACGACACTGTTGATAGAATTGACCTTCTTGTGACATCTTTCCTGCTGCTTGTAGCATTAAAGTGAAATTCGTCATCTTCGACAGACCATTCTATGCCTAGTGCTCTTGATGAAGGCATTTGACCCAGGCAAACGTCCAACCTTTGCAATTCGGTTGCTCTGTAGCTGACGGGAATTTTTTCCAACACCTGTCGATTAGTACACATAAATTTATGCAGCCTGAATCCTCCTTTTTTAAACATCTCTATTGAATTTATTATAAGGTTTACTGCATCCTCTTCCGTGTCCACGGATTTCAGGCCATCATCAACATAAAAATTTCGCCTCACAAACTTTGATACGCTCGGTCCATATTCTGCTTCATACTCATCCGCCATAGTTTGCAGAGCAAAATTGGCGCATGCCGGTGAGGATGTAGCACCGAATAAGTGTACCGTCATCCTATATTCATCAGGTGGTTTGCTCAGATCTTCTGACCACAAGAACCTTAAAAAATCACGGTGCTGAGGGTTGACTTTGACTTGGTGGAACATCCCTTCCACGTCGCATGTAAAAGCGATTTTATCTTGGCGAAAGCGACATAATATTCCAATTAGATTGTTTGTTAGGTCTGGTCCCTGGAGTAAGTGTTTGTTAAGGGAGTGTCCCAAGTATTCCGCACTACAATCAAAAACCACACGTAGCTTGTTCGGCTTCTTCGGGTGGTAAACTCCGTGGTGGGGGATATACCACGCAGGACTTTTATTAATGTCCCATATGGGTATCAGTTCGGCGTGTTGGTTCTCAATAAGCTTTTTCATGAATTCATTATAATCATCTTGGTATTTTACGTCTTTTTTAAGCTTTGACTTCAATGCATTGAAACGCTTGAGAATAGCTGATCTATTATTTGGCAGTGTCCCATGCATTCCTTTCAGAGGTAGTGGCAGCTCGTAGTGGTGATCAGTTCTATGGGTTATTCCCTTTGTTGCTATTTTCATGAATTGAACATCTTCAAATGAGTATGGTCTTTTACCTTCTTGATATTCATGAAAGTCTCTATCAAACATATCTCTAACATCAGATGGTGGTATTTCCTTTACTTGGGTCTTAAAAGCAAATACAGGTGGGGTTTCTTTACCTTGTTCATTGCTCACAGATCCGATGACTCCCCATCCGAGTTTGGTGTGTATGCCATAGGGTTTGTTTTCTTCAGCAGCAACAATTTCTAAGGGGAGGAGAGCTGAAGAGCAGTTAAAACCGATGAGTAGACCAATGTCGAGCGCACTATCAACTGGTTCAAGCTTCTCAGCTACCTTAACAAGATGAGGCCACGTCTTGAGAATTTCTAGACGAGGAATTAGATCTTTATTCACTGGGATGGTGTCTCTTTTGTAGACTGCAGGTAGTGCCACTTCCTTTTCTTCTTTAATACCTCTGACTATGAGTCCATGAGCGACTTCCGTTGTCAATGATTCACTGCCCAGCATAGTTGTCAATTCCAGGTCAAGAGGTTTTGTTTTCAAATCTAGGCGAGTAATGACATCATCAGATATGAAGCATGCATTTGATTGATTATCTAATGCTGCATATGTCCTCATTTGCATATTTGGATTGTCTTTATGATGAACTACCACTGGAACGATCAATGAATGATAAGAGCCACTTGAATTGATTTCTGAATGAGTATCTGTTTTACATGATGACAGCTGAAGTTTCTGTTCAGGTGCTGGGATGGTCTTTTTCGTGCGAGGAGGAAGTCCAATATATGCAAGTTGAGGGCCCTTTCTTTTTGCAGTCTTTTTCGCAGGTGCCCGCGTCTTAAGCATCCGTAACATAGACCCTTTGCACTAATAATTTTCTTCCTTTCTTCGAAGTCCATGGTCAAAAAAGCATCGCACTTGTACAGTTCATGTTCACCTTTACAGTTGTGACAGAATGCCTTTCTCTGTGTTGTATTTGCAGGCTCATTTTGACTGTCAGTTGAAGTTCTTGATGCGAAGGTATTTGCACTATTTTTGCCGGGCTTATTATTCATCTTCTCTTCTTTAGGATTACTTGATTTGACGTTTCCGGGACCACAGGCGACTCGAGCTTCTTTGGAGATAAAGTCAACAAAAACATGAAATGGAGGAAACTGTCCTTGATATGAGGAATAGAGGTGTGTGTCAACAATTCTATTCCATCTGTCAATGAGGTATCTTGGTAATTTGCTAAGGATCTTTCGGTTTTCTTCGACATTGTTCAGGCATTGTAGATAGCTGATTGTGGACATAGCTGCTTCACAGTGGTGTAAAAAATCAGCAAGTCGTTGGAGGGCGATTCCATCTCCACCTTTAACAAGTGGCCAATTATTGAGCTCTCTTTTGAAAGCCTCTCCAATCTTAAATTTGTCCCCAAATCTGGCTATCAGTATATCCTTTGCTCGATCATATATGTCAGGACCAGATAGTGTGAAATAGCCTTTAATGCAGCTCTTTGCCTCTCCCGTCGTGTATTTTCCAAGGTAGTGCAATCTTTCACTTGAGGATGATGTGTTACTTTCAATCAATGTTTCAAATGATCTCATCCATGTTGGAAAATACAATATATCTCCTGAGAAGATATCTGGTTCCATCTGTGGCAGTTTTTGTTTATCACTCAGTAATGTCACTAATTTTTCCAACATTTGATTATTATCTTGAGATGATTGTTCATTATAGACTCGTGGGGTTCTATCAGGATGGTAGCCTATTTGATGATCATATCTGGGTTCTTGATCTGGGGTAGATGCATACTTAGGAGCATTATTATCTTTCATTAACTGTAACAGTTGGTTGAATTCCGTATTGTCTTTAATAGCTGGAGATTTTCTCTCATCTCTTGACACATTATTGTTTTCTGCTCTACCTTCTGTTTTTCTGTTGGGTGTCTGATTCAGTACTGAGGGACTGTCAACCTTCTGTTGACTGAGTGACACCTGTCTTATTTGCTCTTCTGCTTTGGAGATTTCTAATTCCGTGCGCAAGATTTCATTTTCAAGCATCAGCTGTGCCATTTTATCTGTAACCTTTATATTCCGACCACTCTTACTTTTTATCGTTGGTCGGATCCTGGATTCTGCCATTTTTTCTTAGTCTGATCGCAGTTTACTGATGCAAAAGGACAATAACAAGTCGATTTTGATGTCGTCTATGGCACCGTAAACTGAAATGAATTTATTCAGATTCTTAAAATACATACACATACAAATTACGAATACGTGCAAACGATATTCAACAAAGAAAGTCAAACTTTTAGAAGGCTAAAGTACAATTTACAGACTCACCAACAATTAACAACACTGGCCTTTGCCCACGCTATGAATTTACATCAAATTTTAGAAGCACACAGTTCAACTATTCAATGGCTATTATTGTATAACAATTCTATAAACCTATATCTATATCGATGATAGGAACATACCTGCGGTACTCAGACTATCATATCAATTTACAGAATATAAATCTTTGAACAATATAGCGTCTTTCAAGTGTACAAGCGTCTTTTTTCACTTCCGGAAATACTGTAAACATATAAACTTAGCCCTCAGAATATCATTATAAAATTAACAATAAATACACATCGCAAACTGTTCCCCAAAAATAATATGCAACTTCTACTACATTTTAAATCTCAAACTAATATCTACAGAGGAAGAATATATTGAAAATATTCCAAATTATAATTGTTCATAAACATATCTAAAAAACTATTGGCGCTTAAAAGCCCGATTATACGGTATGACACAGCGTCACCGTCCGTTGGCGCCATCTATGAGATATTCATAAAACTAAACTAGTACGATGTCGCATCACCGTCAGCACGCCATCTATCGGACATACTTAAAACTAAAAGACAGTTTCCAGCCGTTGTTTTTTTAGTCCACTGTTGCACGTTGCTCGATTAAACATCACCACAGAGACTGGCTGATCATCGGATGCTTTATCTTACGGGGATCGCAGGAAATAATTTACCTTTTTTGAAACAAACGCCTTGTTTAGATGGGCTTGTTCATAGGCAGATCCAGCCACGCCCCTCCCCCTTTCCAACCACAATACTTCATTTTCATAGGTTTTTTTCATGAAATCTCTAAGTGCGGCACCCCCCCTTTCCTTAGTGCGCCCCCCAAGAACTTGGGTCTGCCCATAGCCGTTCACGTCACCGAGCATAATTTGTGCCGTGCAAAATAGCTCTCTTGTAGGTGACATGGTCGCTTTAAAATGTGCATATACGTAAAAATGACCTTATCATAGCATTGGAAGGACCTTAATCTCGCCCCCCTAGTCACAGGGGTTAAAAGGGGGAGGGCGATTTTATGATGGCCAGGCGAAATTATGATAGGGCGAAAAGCAGCTGTTTTCGAGGAGGCTGAATCTTAAACTCGCCCCCTGCACTTTGAATGTTTGCTTTACACGAAGGTGTGATGATCACATTCATGGGGTTTCATGGGGTTGCTGTCGGCGTGTTGCTAATTCAAGTGTAGGTGTTAAATATAGCGCGCGGTGGTTCATGGTGGTCTTGTGTGTGACACATGTCAATTATCCAAAACTGGGCCCTGTAATCTGCATAAGTGTAGGTGTTGCATCCCATGGGGTATTGTTATTGTTGAAGTAGGTGCATAGCGGAAGTAGGTGCATAGTACTGCGTTCTTGGTGTTTTCGCTTATGTTGCCTACAATTACAACACTTGAACAGAATTAACAATTTGAAATATGTAATTTACTTAAAAATACTGTTGTATGAAAGTATTTCATATCATTACAACAATATGTTTTTGTTTAAGTTCCCTTCGTTTATGTTGGCTGCAATAAATTGTAATTGTAATAGGTTACGCAAACCAATTGTCTATAGCGTAAGAAATAATAATGTATAAGTATAATATCCCCATTTTGGTGTTGATAATATAATATAGCCAATGGATAAATTGAAAATCCGCCATGCAATGGTTATACAAAATGTGGCGAATTTAATTGTATGCTTAGTTAATAAATTGCCTCTGTCCTATTTTTTATACATGTCTATTACATGAACGAGTATGGTCCTCAAATGAATTACTTTGATGTGCATACATCGTTACGCGGAATGGCTCATATTGACTAACTAGTACTAATTTTGCCCCAATAAAAATTCCCAACATAACGTTCTCCACATGAAAGAACGTACAGTGTATTGAGGCCTCTATGTTAATTCGATAATTTATTGTACGGTGTTCTTTTATACAAGCCCATTGTTACAGTACCCTAATAACAGCCAATCTATTGTTCGTTCTTATCTTGTCTGCTTTTTATTAAAAAGTTTACCCACATTCAATGTTTTGTCTGGCAAAAATTGTAGTTTTAAAACAGCCAATGTAATTTTTTTAGATCCCCATCCATAAGGATAATAATTTAACATAAAGAGCATAGTTTTAAAGTTTTGTGTAAGGACAGAACAAAAGATCATATTAAGAGTTTATTAATATAGATGAAAACATAGCACTACATTCAAACATTTCCATTGTCATCATAATAGTACAAACAATAAAACAAAGTAGCCTCCTCACATATCTATGAATTACAAAGCACATAAAATAAGTAAAAACCATACATTATAATACTCCACATCCACCTGCATCATTACATATGTATGTAGATTGACAATCCTAAGTAACATGAAATATTCTCAAACATATTACATTTATATGAAATACATAAAACACGCATTATTGTGAACATACCATACCCGCTCATTCAAAATCCCTCCTCCGTTTATCCGCCCACCCCCTATCTTGGAAGATTTCAACTCAAACGCCCACGCCATTCTTTTTTCATAATCTTTACAAACATTAAATTATTCATGGAAATGGTGTGAGAAGCGAAATTCATCGAACGTTTTCATTTTCGATTTTGCAACAGCGCCGGACATTTAATAACTGAGCATGCGCACTGAGACAAAAAAGTCATGTGCATTTTTGATTTCATAAATAAGTAAGTTATTTTGATTTTCCGACGAGCATTCATAATAGATCATTAGGATTAGGTTACTAACAGATTATACAATTGTATATTTGAGAACTACAATTGACTAATACCACGACAATCGATATGACAGCCAAAATCATAGGAAAATCTACACGGCTGAGCGATAAACGAGTATTGGTGGTTACTACCAACCTCCAAGCAGCATCCCTTCCGGTCCGAAACATTTCATGCTAAACGCCCACCCCCGTTTTATCCGCCGACCCCGAAATTGATTAATTTTGAATTCAAACGCCCTGGGCGTTTGAATGAGTGGATAAGGTATGTAACACAGTTTGTTATGAGTACGATAACTACAAACATAGGTGGGCATTTTGGGAGACACATCCAATACAAATTTATTTACAGACCTAACTTCGATTTGGGGGTAATGTGCCCCCGACACTTCCCCCATCCATGTGTCTCTGTAAACTAGTATTTACTGCAGTGTTTACATCTAAAAATATGCATCCTAAACCACATACATAGGACCTTTGAAACGTTGAGCGATGTTAATTACAAACCAGTAAATGTTTGCTGAAAAAGTGCTATACCATACTATAAAATCTTAGTCATCAATAAGCTAAAATAAAGCAATGCATTATACATCTACCGTATTCCCGCCGTTTTGTAGACATAATATTGTAAGTAGACATCTATTATTATAAGAATTTGATGGTAACAGTCAAAACATCACACTACAATACCACACAATCTTCAAGGTTCCAATCAAATCTCGTGCGCTTTGTAATGTACAACAAAACACCAAAACTTCCACAAACATTAAATTAAATTGAATGTTGTAACGTCCACACATTCTACCTTGCTAATGTCCCACACAATGGATTTTAAAGTTTTAAAACATCCGATACATTGTGTCAATGTCCAATCAAATCTGCTCCACGATGAGTGATTTGCCTCGACCTGCAAGCATAGAATGGACAAAAAATCACATCACACTCCAAATGTCCTGGTTCAATATAGCTCACATTTTACTCCACATAATACATGAATGATTTTCATTGTTGGATGTTTATGCCATACGATGGTTTTGTTTACTACTGGCACTAAAATGTATACTCATCTTTGTATTTTCTGTAGTCTTGTCTGCTATTTATAGTTTCATAATCTTTTATTTTGATTTTGACTATCTTATGAATTTGGGAATTATTAAGAATAAATTTTCAATTCATTGGAATGTCTTCAGTTGCTGTCTTCTGTCTTATGTGGACAACCTGTCTTATATGGACACTTTTCACTTCTCCCCAAGGTGTCCACATAAGACAGGTTCCACTGTACTGTAATCTTATACTGTAACTAAGAGTCTCCTAAGCCCTAATAAAATCTCTCGCCACTGTTATTATTTGAAAAACTCATTACAACACCAAAAAGAGCAAGCGTACTTACCTCGTAGGGAAGAATTCGTAGGGAGGGCGTGTGTATGCTACCACGGTGGCAGCACTGGTCTCCGCGCCACAGAGGAGGCTCGGCCGCGTCAAGACCCAATCTGAAAGCATAGTGATACTGGGGCATCAAAAAGAATTTCTCAGCGTTTGTTGAGTGTTCGGTCAAATTATTTTAATATATTTACAGTACAAGTACTTAACCGATATGGCTAACTGACCACTTGACACTATTGCATCAAAAACAAAAGTGCCAAAAAAGCTTACAAAAACACAAAGAAAAAACTTAGATATGCAGACTTAACCAAAAAGGGAAATGAAGCAAAATATAGTAGAAAATCCCTCAAATGCTATTGAAATGATTGTTAATGAGTTGGATGAAGATCTCTGCCAGAGGTAGGTCAAGGGGCAATAAAAGTGACCATCACTGTTTGTAAACATAGTAAGATGGGTTCTCAAAATCATGATGAATTAATTGTTAACTATTTCAAAAAGTATTTGAAGTCTTGTTTTATAATTTTGTAAAATAGTTGATGATATAGTGTAGATTCCATATAATGAAAATTATTGGAATTGAAAACTGTCAAGATAGGTCTAGTTTAGTTTATTATTTTTACCATATCATATACATGTTAAAGATAGTCAAAAATCGAGATAACCGATTGATATTGGTTCATAATTTGGTTGAAGGGAAATGAATCTAACATAAAGACAACAGAAAATCTGAGATGAGCAATATCAAGATAAAAAGGTTTTACTGCTAATGCTGTCATCTGGAACCTTGGCTCACATGATTACATCAAAACAATTTGGCAATACGTGACCATCGCCGGGCGGCAGCAGATATCAGGTCATGTGAGGTCAACATCAACTTTACAGGGCTATACTATTAGAGATGCAGATTCCATTGTCACTGATTTAATAGGGTTCGATTACATGATTGCTGTCTCCTTTCAACTAGATATTTAGTTCTATTCTATGAGTATAATACAATTCTCATTCATCGTTTAAATTATCAAAAGCTGCACAAGTCAAATAAAAGATTGTGTAATTGACAAAAGATTCTCTTCGGTTAGCTGCATTTAACGCTAAAGAGCAGCAGGATAATTTTGGATTTGTTCTATATGTTTATGCGTTACTTATAGTAACCTATCTTTATTATTGTGTATCTATGAAGAGAACATCAATAATGCATGAATATGAATACGATCACATAATATATCTTTTTATGATAACTATTATTTCAAATAATATATTATATCAATTTATCTTTTAATTGAATGACATTATTCTCGGCCATAGCCCAGCCAGACATGGGAGGTCGTTCGGTCATCTGAGGTCAAGGTGAGATGGTGTGTTCACAATTTGTCCGCTCGTGCGCCGATAACCAAGCAGCTGTGGCCCCGAAATCTGGATAGGTTAATTACAACAATTGGCGCAATGCGATGTTCCAGCTTCATTTTGAGAGCATGGCATTGATGGACAACACCTGGATATTTGCGATTGTGATTTGATACAAGTTTTGTAAGACAGAACATTTTTGCTAGAACGATTCTTTTGTTGGTTCATGTGTGTATATTGTTGGCATGCTATTGTAAATTTCGTGGAGATGCGTGCAGCAATTACAGTTTTTCAACTGACAAACTGCAACCAATACTTCACTTATGCAATGACAAAGGCTTCAACAGCGTTGGCAAATCATGGCAACTTGTGTCCACCATCTCGTCAGTGTTGGTCGCATTAGTGCAGCATTTACAGTTTTCTTAACTGACACACTTTTGTCAATAACACACAGGATTTATGCAATGCAAATGCGTAAATGAATTTGTGTAAACAGAACAGTGCCCAACTCGCTAGCTGTTTGCGTTTGCAAATCACGGCAAAATAAAACCACACCCACATCGCGAAAATTGACAGGTGCCCATCAGCTCGCAGAGATCAAAACGATCTCGTGGTCAGGTAATCATGAACTAATGATGACGCCAGCGCCATGCTTCAATAAAATTTACTTTGAAGCATGCTGCTAATGCGCTTCCCGCTGGCAGGGCAAGTTTAAGATTAGCCATTTAGGTCCCAAACAGAGCAGTAGGTGGCAGCACGGGAGGGTACAGGGAGCACCACGTTTTTTGCATACATTATAATATATTATAAGGGGCGAGTCTAAGGGCATTCTTCTACTACAAGCGACTGTGGCCTCATCACCACGTCATTATACTCTTGTCAAATGTCTTCAGGCGAAGGTCTTGAACAGGGCTAAGAATTTGAATTTCAACAGAAGTTTGGCATCTAACATTTAGTCTGGGTGCCATCATTGATGGATGTGGTGTGTGGGATCAAGGTCAAAACACTCGAAGGGGAATCTCTACTGTAATTCCCGCCACCGTGTGGCGCCACCATGATTCAATGTGTATAACTGAATGGGAAACATTGGATTCTGTGATGCCCTATCTTTTTGCTGCCTTGACGTACGTGAAGTTTGCCTTTCTCATACAGGGTACAGAATGCAAAGTTCTCTCGTCAGTGAAAAGTGAGACGGCTGAAGACTAAGAACCTTAAATAAACTGCCAACTGTCAGCGCAAAAGTGCACCATCTCATACGTGCTACTGTGGTAGTTACTCCCCACATGCCTATTCCTGTAAACAACTGTCTATATATTTTCCCAAGTTTGCTTGTGAATTCAATTCTACTCTCGTTGTTCTGCCAAGCAAGCTCCTACCACTATATTGGCATAGCTGAAGAGACATCTTCCATTTTATTATATTGCAAGTGGCCCTGACGGGACGTCCAGCGTACTGGCGAGTGCCTGGTGACTAACCCGGGTTTCACGACAGGCCCCTACGCGGAGGGGACTTCGCACCGGTGCTGACACGCAACGATCAGGGCGTCCCCTTTACGAAGCCACGTGGTCCCAGGCGCGGGAGGAGGGGGGTTCGCCACCGGCTAGCCCCGTCAGATATGTAAAGAAGGCCTATCCCCAAAGGAATAGGTTACCAGCCCTACGTGCTATCCGACTAGCGTCTACAAGGAAACTGAGGCCCTAATGGCCTGGTCTCAGTACTATAGTGTACTGAGTCCCTAATCCTACAGTGGGCTTAAGAAGGAACAACAACAAGGTGTGTGTAACAAGGGGATAATAAACCTAGTCCAGTGCAACTTACTTATGGCTACTTTATACTCAGCGAGGTTGCTGCAACCTCGCGCACTGGAGACCTAACAAAAGCTAGTTTCGTTACACACTCCCCCAGTTCACACGGAGTTAGGACTATACCGCTTTTAAGGGTATAGCCTACCTGCGTGGGAACTACACATTAAACGAAACAGAAAGTATCCAAAGTGTTCACGGCGCGGGGCGGCACTCGGGGCGCGGCCACACTCTCTCTCCACTCGCACTCCATTGTTCGGGGAATCCACGACTGCTTCGCGGTCAATTCCGCAAGCTGACGCGACGCTTCGCGACACTGGTCGCAACTTGGGCCGTCTTTCACACTTGCCGCGCCCGAGCACCTGAAAATATACAAAAACAAAAACTCTCCCCCAACGTCCACCTGGTGTTTAAGTGAAACGCAGCAGGACTGTGGACACCGTTAAAAATAGGAGGGGGTAATGGGACCCGCGACTTATTACACGAAACGGGAAGGGAAATTTAGAAGAGGGCCGTACACGAAAAAGGGCCAAACTACTTGGAGGGGCCGCCGGCTACGATGTCGGATGGTGTACCGTGTAGAGTACAATTAGCCGACGGCAAACGAACACAAAAGCCACTGTAGGTCGGATTGCCCCTGGACTCAAAAGCCCAACCGCACAAGCGGGGGTGGTAACTGGCCCACCGCCTGCGAGGACAACCCTTACTCCCTTGGTGTCCCAGCCACCAAGATTTCGCCGCGCCGCGTCCGGCGTTGCTGGGCAACTCACTCGGCTAACACTCAACAGTGCCGCCTAACTTGACTCAGGACACAACACCCTCGACCCGTCGGTCGGCTTGCCATGCCCTTCTCCACCCGGCGCAGCCTACTTCTTGGCCAGCGGGATGCCAGACTTGGTCCCGCTGTTCTTGGAAGCGCGAGCCTTGGCCCTCTCTGCAGATGCTGAGGGGACGGGATTCCGCTTCCCTTTGCCGAGGGTTCCTGATGAGGTAGCCCGGTCGCCGCCTCCTGACGAACTCGTAGGAGCGACAGTCGAACCACCAGGGTCGGACGTTGCATCCATGCTCTCCACGGAGTTGGATGAACGACTTGACGAGGATAGGCTGGGAGTGCGTGAGGACGTACGATCAGGCCTTGACCCTCCCGTCGCCCCCGACGTTCCCACTTTGTCCCCGCCCTTCTCGGATCTCTTGGTCATCTTGACGGAGTCCGAGGCTGCCTCGATGTGCTGGAAACGGCCGTAACAGTCGTCCAGCTCCTGTTCTAACGCAGCGGCTTGCAGTGTCACCTGCGGGCTATCTGCTCCCGAGTCGCGAGCTCCCTGAGAGTCGCGATGCTGCAGCGTCATGTCGCGGAGGTTCCCAATCAGCTCCTGAAAGGTGGCTGACATCTCACGAATGTTGTCTGCATTCTTCGCGCCTTGCCGATGCATCCTGTCCATGTCGGCTGTCCGTTGTTGCGCGAACTCCTTGTAAAGTTTGGCCTCTTGCTGTGCAAGGGCCAACTCCTGCCGCAGTGAAGCGTCCCCGCCCGCGGTCGTGTCGAGCTTGTCGACCACGATGCAGGACGAGGAACGCTCCGGCGCCGCGCGGAGTTCATCGGCCAGAGAGAGTTCTGCCGATGTGGTGCTTGGGAGATGAGGAGCCAGATTCTGACGCATGTAGTC
>JAGTTF010005572.1:181048-192578 GCA_019095985.1 Streblospio benedicti
AAACCTCACCCATCAATGCATAAGTACTGTTTGCAATATTTGGCGCTCAGCTCACTGGGGGGGTGTATGATAGGGGCAGTGGCACAAGTATATGGGGGGGTTAAACAGTGTGGCTTGAAGTAGGGCCAGTTGCAAAAAACCATTAAAGGGGAGATTCAGGCGATGTGGGTGGGTTACAAAAGCGCGTTAAAGCCCCCACCTCACCCCATCAATGCATAAGTACTGCTCGCAATATGTGGCGCTCAGCCCCCTCAAGGGTGGGGGTGGGGCTGGGGGCTGGTATCATAGGGGGGCCACCAGTATCTGAATTCACATATTTATCAAATCGTTAAAAATGCTTATACAGAATAGACACATCATAGTAAAACTTTACAAAAATCACAATTGAAAACTATCAATATCGTATATTTGAAGATATGTAATATGTTTAACACAAAAAAACTTATTATATTATCAACTTTTATATCAATGGATCATCGGATTAATTGAACATGTATATATGAAGAAATATAGAGTACTACTTCATTCAAAAACATCGGCTAGTAATGGACACTATAGTTCTAATGATACCGTTAGGAATGAACAAAGGCCGCACTGTTCTCAAACTTCCCTCAGCGGCGGCGGCCGGCGTCTTAAACCCATTTTTACAGGTCACCACAAAAACGCGTGAGAAAGAGAGCAGGCAGATTTTCTAAGTGAATTTAGATAGAAAAGTTGTTTTTCTTCAAAACATATTTCTAGTACAAACCTTCAATTTTGTCAACACATCAAGGAAATACCATACACAGTAGAACCTCTCTATTTGGGACCAGTGTCAGGTGAAGGTCTCAATAGAAGATGATTATTGACTACAGAGGTTCATTTTGTAGCTTTATGAAAGTTTGGGGCCGTGAAAAGTGCTCTTATTATAGAGGTGATCTCAATATAGGGGTGGTCTTAATTGGAGGTTCCACTGTAATTCCATAGTAACAAAGATTTGAAGACTGAATCAAATACAAACAAAATAATTAATATTAGCAAGGGGATTTCTAACTTCATATGATTAATCAATATACATAATTTGATTTAAATGATTTGCAAGGGAAAACACTGCTTTCAGCAGTAAACATTTAGATTCTTGATTGATCCAAAATCACATGATAACATCAAAACAATTTGGCAATACGTGACCATCGCCGGGCGGCAGCAGATATCAGGTCATGTGAGGTCAACATCAACTTACAGGGCTATACTATTAGAGATGTATATGCCATTGTCACTGATTTAATAGGGTTCGATTACATGATTGCCGTCTCCTTTCAACTAGATATTTAGTTCTATTAATGAGTATAATACAATTCTCATTCGCATTTATAAGAACACTAGCTGTTTACCGGCGTTGCTCGGGTTGAAACAGATGCGAGCCGGAACACATTGAATGCTCCTCCCTCCCCATTCTTCTTCCTTTTCCACATCCCTCGAACCAGTTATCGTCAGTATACAGGTCTGTGACGGATTAAATACACCTCCATCACTGTCTTCTCATCGTCATACGTCACAGCCATTTACACACTAAATGTACTAAATATGGCAATGATTGATCCCTCTAATATCCCTCCTCCCAGCTACTGCTACCCATGGTAAACACGTGCAGAGCAGATTAAATGTCACACTCATCCCTACTGTTCCTTGGTTCCCCACCCCCTCTTCTCGCCCCAACCCGCTCATTCCCATTCCCATCAAAACAGGTCCATAATTAATGCATCCCCTTCCTGCTGCTGCTCTGGTTGAAACTGATGAGATCTGGAACAAATTAAATGCTCCTCCCTTCCAATTCTTTCCCCTGTCCCACATCTCTCACACCAGCTCCCGTCACTATACAGCTCTGGGAAAGATTAAATACATCTCTATCACCTTCCCTCACGGTCATATGTGACAGCCATACACACACACTGCATGTATGTGGTAATGCCTAATCCCTCTAATAATCCTCCCCCATGCTACTCCTACCTCTGGTATGAATCACATGATACAAATAATTGCCTGTTAGCTACACGTAATTGCTTAATTTTCGCTTCCTCACAAGATTTCTGCCTATGGCAATTTTTGGTGGAAGAGAACATCAATATTGCATGAATATATCTTTTTATGATAACTTTTATTTCAAATGATAAAATATATCAATTTATCTTTTAATTGAATGACATTCTTCACGGCCCAGTCATTCGGTAATCTGAGGTCAATATAGGTGGCGTGTTCTACAAAAAATTTGACGCAGCGGTGCGCTGATAACCAATCACAGCCAAGCAGCTGTCGGCTGAGAGTAAAAATCGTAGTAACTATTTTGAGAAATCTGGATAAGTTAATTACAACATTTGGCGCCGTGCTGGATGTCCTTGGTTCACTTTGAGAGCATAGATGGACGGAAAACACCTCGATATTTGCGATTGTGATTTGATACAAGATTTGTATGAAAGAACATTTTTGCTAGAATGATTCTTTCATTGGTGCATGTGTGTATATTGTTGGCATACTATTGTAAATTACGTGTAGATGCGTGCAGCAATTACAGTTTTTCAACTGACATACTGCAACCAATAGCCTACTTCACTTATAAAATGTAACTTTTAAATTATTTGTCGTACAATAAAGTGTAATACCACATTTTTAGGGTTTTAGGATATGTAGAATTCATATCTGGGGTTATTTTTTAAGTTTGATGATAATATCTTCATTTAAAATTCAAAATGGCTGCCACACAACCCCTTAAAATTGGAACTTTGCAAGCATTTTCAATAGTTTGCCATTTACATGTAATTCTATTTGTAAGTTTTTGGGGTAACATATACTCTATTTTGGATATCAATTGTTTAATGTCTATGTAGATTAAAAATGTGTTTATTAAATTAAAAATCTGAAAAAAAAACTCTTGGGTATATTTGAACTTTAATTCTCTTAAACAGATTAAAACATGGTAGTACAGTGATCATCAGTGTCACAATGAGAACATACCACGTATATACAACTAACAAATCATAGGGAAAATACAAATTTGTTTTATTAAGACTTTTCAGACCCTTCTTTGCATTCAATATCACTCCCACTCATCATTCAACAATTCATTAACTGAGCCATCATCTGCACCATCATCATAGTCTTCACATTCATCCTAACATCAAAGTCCTGGAGATCAGCATCATCTATCTCATCACCATTTGAATCGTCATTGGAAGTCACATTCTTCGTGTGTAGATTAAAGCATTCAAGTCCTCCAGAACAGTTGCAATATGATGTGCATGAAAGATGCTCTTTATAACATCCACATGTCACAGTACTGCACTTTTTACCTCGTGCCTTACATTGGCAACAAATAACATCAATAAGATCAGGCGGAGCAGGGTTACCCTTCACAATTACAGGAGTGGGTATGTCATTCACAATTTCCCATCCAAACTGTGTGACATCTGTTGACTCAGCAGGTGGAGCCTGGTTGTTTGCTGCTTTCCACAACATCACCTGTAGGTGAGCACGAAGTGTGTGTTGCAAAAGGTTGGCAGTTGTAGGCTGTAATGCCATGAGTTTGGGGGTTCTGGTCTTTTTTGTGAACAGCTTGAATCGAGCAGATTCCATTGATGTCCCTGGTGGTTGACCATATAGTGAAATGAAGAATGGAGTTGTTGCCTCCACGAGTTGCTCATGTGTGGTACCCACCTCACCTACTATTTCAGACAAACCTGGATAATTCCCAGAAAGCAAGGTGTTAAGAGCACTGATTTTGCCTTTGCCATTCAGGTAGGACGTGCTGTCACATCCATCCAGTGCATGCATGCCGAGGAGCTGCAGGCATTTTGGTCCTAGCTCCATACAAGTGGCATTAATGTCGAGTATTGTTCCATTCCACCTCTCCATCTGCACCTTGCACCTTAGCTGTGCTCGAAACACCCAATACACAAGCAGAACAAATACGTCTGTGCCATCACTAAGAACACGAATCACATCTTCGCCAGAGCTGCTAGCTTCAAGAAAATAACATATCATGGTTATATCTGCTTCATCACGTCCATATATATCATCATCTGCAGTCTCAATAGTGATATTCTCTCCTCGACTGAATGTACTCAAAACACTGGCCAATCTCCGCTTGTTCTGCTTGCGTTTCATGATTACATCTCTTTTAGGCAGGTTATTGGTAATTGACAGCTCATAGTCTGCAATAGCTTCCCCAGCCCGTCTCATTCGTTCATGGTCTTTTGTTGACACATCCCTGTACTTATCAAACGCAACAACCTTCTTACTATCACAGGGATAGCGACTTAATTGGGTCTGAATGGATGCTATCATATTTGATGGACTTCCACCATGTGGCCACACAATATGATAGAACAGCTGTGAAACATCCATAATGATGGTATCAGCGGGTTTGGCCGACAATTCAACAACACCAAGACGTTTTACCAGAACTGATTTGTTCCCTTTGCGTAGGCAACTTTGCTCATCAATAAGAGCTGATGGCACTGCGCAAAGTTCATAGGCAAAGAAGGGCTCAAGCTCTAGATCTTTGTCGCCGTTGTCCAATCATTAACAGCCGTAGAAAAATATTTTCAAGGTCTATTACTGGCTTGCTCTTGTTGCTTGCAACTTGTTCCTTGTCCTTACACTTTGTTTTGATTGGACTACTGATAGCATTGAAAAAACCATCTGGGAGACTGGCTATGTAATTGCTTTCCATGTTCTCTCCAATCATACTTGAATTTGCCACATTGACATCAGCTGGTGCAATTTGTCCAGTTACTGGATTGTATAAGATTGGGCGATTATCTTCTAGAGGATGTGGATACTTGTCTACCTCAGCCTCAATGAGACTTGCATCCAGGAGACGTCGGTGTTTCATTTCTTCTTTGTGCTGCTTCTGGGAGTGTTGCTCTGTGGTATAATCACAGTAGATATGATCTACATGATCTGCTACGTACACCATGATGGGAAATGAGTCAATCCACTCACCAGATCAGCAAAAAGTGTCATGCCCTTGAGGGCCCCTTTGCCAATCTTGATAGCTGTCTGCTCCACGAATTGTTCAGCAGAGACAGCGTTCCAGTACCCGTCATGATGTCTGCAGGCAAGATCCACCTCGTCCTCATCACTGAGTGCATCCACTTCAAGTAGATACTGGGTGATATAGCGGGCATATTGGACATGGCCAGCTAAAAAGAAATACTTCATCATGCGCTCTATTGTCAGCTGCTTCAAAAGGATATCACCCTCTCTCTCCGTACGCTCAAACTGGTGAACAAGTAATGTTGGAACAATAAAATTGTCCACCCAGTGATGACCAGTTGGATGCAAGCGTGCTGTGTCCAGATACTGATTTATTTGGTCAAATGTTTTAGCTTCAGTTGACAAAAATCGCTTGGGAAGCGCTACTGAAACACTTCTGAAGGCCCGCATGGCTTTAACCCAGGATTTCCCATTGAATTTACCTGTGAGGCCTCCATATGCTGCAGCTACATATGACTCCAGTCCTGAGCATTTCATCAGCTTTCCAATACAACCAACGAACGATTGAATAATGTGCATCCCACCCGGATGAACAATCACATTATTTAACTGCAAAGACTGGTACCAACATATCTGTTTGGTAACAGCAAACAGTTGCATGTCCATACAAAGATGAACCTTTTCCATTCCCATGTCAGTTAGTGATTTCTGCATGTATGTAAGTGTTGGCAAGATTGTATCAGGGTGAGCAGGTGGTGCATCAATCAACGGTCCAAACATATAAATGCTTGCTGGTTTCAGCACGCCTTGAGACCTAGCCATTGTTGAAACCATTCCATTCCATTGCATCTTGACCCTGACTTAGACTGTTTAGCCACATTGCATCCTTCTTTTGTGAAACCAACAAAGTGGCTTGTTGAGCACACACAACGAAGACCGCATTCCCAGTTTTCTTGTTAGGCACTCTAGCAGGAAGATGGCAAACTATTGAAAATGCCTGCAAAGTTCCAATTTTAAGGTGTCGTGTGGCAGCCATTTTGAATTTTAAATGATGATATTATCATTAAACTTAAAAAATAACCTCAGATATGAATTCTTCATATCCTAAAACCCTAAAAATGTGGTATTACACTTTATTGTACGACAAATAATTTAAAAGTTACATTTTTGGGTGATGTCGGGCGGCCATTTTGAATTTATGCAAATTATGAAAATTGCTCAAAGTTGCATTTTGGGCAACCAAGCTAAATTTGTTCTAAAAGCCCTCTGGAATACGAATCTGCAAAAAAACTTCATAGGAAACAACATTTCTAGGTTGTATATAATGTTAAAGATGGTACATTTGTGTAATTTTACTAGAAATCCAATTATTCAAACAGTCAATAAATTTTACTCGTATATGAGTAAAAAAACACAAGGCACTAAAAATGGATAATGGAAAAATATGAAAAATATGAAAAGTCCTCAAGATATCTTACTTCTATATAACTTAATGTACACTTATACATATATAATAAAAATGTGATAAACTTAACAGGATATAAATTTTCAAATGCATGTAAAAAGATGACGTACAAGTATCACAGATATATAATTTGCATAATAACGATAAATCACATTATAATTCTATCATAATAAACATCTAACAAAGTTTACAACCAAGACAATAAATGACATATACTAATGAATATAATTTCTAAATACATAGTAAATCTTTGTGAATTAAAGAGACAAACACGGGTGAATTTTACGTCTCCAATACCTTATTTGCTTGTAATATAAATACATCATTAATCACTTGATAATTTACAATTTTGTTCATATTCAGTAATCAATTTACTTATGATTAATGATTTTTGCGTTCCTAGTTTCTTATTTGGGGACAAAATTTTGATGGTGAATATACAAAGGTGAACAAAAACAATCTTATTATAATCAGTAGCCTTAAAAGCCTCTATCAATATTTATGGCTTTGCAATTTTACAGGAAGCTTATTAAAGTGTCATGTTTAGAGGCATTTGCACTGCATGTCCCTTTAACACCCCAATTTCACATCGACGATGATAGCTCCAGATGCCCCATAATTCACCAGAAAGGAGGACACAATAATGTCAGGCTTATCGTGGTCCAAACTTATAGGATCCTGAGGAATAACGGCCTCTGACCTTTCAGATGGAATGGATGAGAAGGGATGCTCGTGTGACAATTCGGAAATAACAAGGGGTCATCTTCATGAACATCGTTAGGAAGGTCACCTTCGAAAAGAAAGACCTTACAATAATCAAGTGACTATCCAGAAAAGCAAAAAGATGATCCAAATCAACAACTCAATAATAATCCACAACAGGAGACCACAGGCCAAAACAAATTAAGATAACTTTTCCAGAAAAGTGATAACAGAACTAGGCAGAATTGTGTCATTTCGGTCCGGAAGACAGCATTGACATCATGGAGTATCATGAGCAATAAAACTGTTCGATGCTTCTGTTTCATGCTTCCATTGTTTCAGATTTTAACAGCAGTGGCGGCACTTATCTTTGCATATGTCGTACATACGTGCACATCCTTCCAAAGCAGCAGACAAAGCCACAGTTTAGCAAACAGTCCTAGAACCAGCCAGAAGTGTGCCATTCCCAACCGAACCACCCACGATCCACCTGACACTTAGATCCACCTAATACTTAGCTTCTAAGGCCTTCTAGGCCTTCTAGAGCATCTGGAACTATCATCTCCTATGTGAATGTTTGAGTTCAAGCAAAACTAGCCCTATCATATAAATCGCAAGCTCGCGAAATGAATTTTAATTATGTAATGTTAATGTAACCATGTCTTGCTCTTAACATGAACCATCTGCATCTGTCAGTTGTGTTACGATATCTACATGCCTCTTCAAACACAAGTTATATACAAACTTGCTGTTTATTTTGCATACATGATTTGAACGATGTCTTAGAATGCTGACACAAAAAATACAACTTGGCCCACAAGAACCAGGATGGTGGATCTCCGTGTAGTAGCGGCGTTGCAGTAATCTGTGTTGCAGAAACAAGTTTCTTCTTCGGAAGACTCGACCTCACCCTCAATTAGATTGATGTCTTGCAGAAAACCTTTCACTGATGCAATGAAACCCTGCAAATGAAATAATGGTATAAGAATTCAGCACTTTTATCAATGGTTTCATAACATCGTTTCCTTACACACAATGTTGAAAAATGAAACATTTGGCAAATGAAGATAATGAAATGTATTGGTGATTGGTGATTTAGAAACACAAGTTTGGGTAAATGGATTTTCATCAAGGCTATCTGCCTCCCCCCACCTCTACGAATGGTTCGATAAAACACTGACCGTGCCCCAGTTGACCACCCAGTCTACAGCGACCTGCCACCACTCCTTCTTTCCCGTAGTCTCCACCACGCACGCCGAGCCCTCATCCTCTACCTTCTTCTTTATGTCATCTAAAACGTGCATGACATGATCACCGAAAACAACAATAACAACTGAACAGGTCTCTAGAAGAGATGCTTAGCAATCAGAAATCACAAACAAAAGGAAATAGCTATAGTTTTACAATATTAGAGCACACAGGCTTTCATGTTTTCTGTTTTTTAAAATAATGGCTCTACATATATTCTATAACTTTTAATCTATTCAAAACTTCCTGTATAATAAAACCATACTTAAAATATACATTAGATAAACACAAAAGATCTCTATTTGCACAATTCAGAAACGGTATATTACCACTTAAAATTGAAACTGGTAGATTTGGTAGACTAGCACTGAATGAGTGAGTGTGTGAGATATGTGATTTAGGGGATATTGAGGATGAATTTCATTGTCTATGTGAATATACATACTATAATAATATTAGAGATAAATACTATGGCGTTGTTATGTGGAAATATCCATAATTTATTGATTTGGTAGAAAAAAAACTAGATTCACATTTCTTATTATGACTTGGTGGAAAGAAACTGTAAGTTATATTTCAGATGCCTGGAATTTACACAAGGCAAAATTATATTCTTGATTAATTAAATTGATATTAATAATGTTTATAATGATATTTCATTTGATGTTTCATCACTAGATCTATGTATGTAATATAAATTAAATAATTTTGTTTTATTTGTAAGTGACTAATAAGCCCTGAAGGTATGAGTATACTTTATCAATAATCAAAAGTATTATGATCTGTGTATACTATGTCACTATAATATATAAAAAATCAATCAATCAATCAATCAATCATTCAATCAATCAGTCAATCAATTATGCAAGACACGAGCAATGTAAATGGCTTGTACAATAACACATAATTAATGACTCCCGTAACAACTATACATATGTAATACTAATACACTATTACTAATGTTTTAGTTTCTAAACGGACAATGAAAATAGCACACACTTTTAAGTCTGCTCATATGAAAGCTTACCAAGTACACCAGAAGTTGGTGTTGGACTTGTTGCAGGAGCAGGTGTTGGAGCAGGTGTTGGAGCAGGTGTTGGATCAGGTGTTGGACTTGGTGCAGGAGCAGGTGTTGGAGCAGGTGCTGGAGCAGGAGCAGGTGCTAGTGTTGGGGCAGGAGTTGGAGCAGGTGTGCAGGTGTTGGAGCAGGTGTTGGAGCAGGTGTTGGAGCAGGTGTTGTTACCGGATTTAACAGCACACAGCTTCGTGTAATTATCTCCACTTCCGTCTCCGCAACCTCTGGATGTGAAATGAATATGGATCCATCAGAATAGAATCGATTGCAAAGCACATTGGTTGCTAGTTATATGAAAAGTACCACCAAAAGTAAGTTGTTTTTAGTGGGATGGAATAATAGTTACACATGGACCTTTTTGGTCCATACAGAAAAGGCACATAGTGGTCACTCAGGGGGAGGGTCTTATCCCAAAAAATGGTAAGCGTGTGCCACCGGGAGTATGAAATCAATACCTAGAAATATAGTACCACAACCGAGGATGTCAAATCCCCAAATTTAATGAATCACTGAACTACTATCCCAGAATATGCTAATGATTTGTAGCTTAGTATGTAGTCATTCCTAAGAGTGTGGACAATAGTAATTTTCTATTTTTGTTAATTCTGTAAATAGTAAATACAGCCATATTTCTTAGGGATGATGTACTGTTGTCACTATCCGCAAAAGTGGAACACTTGAGGGAAGTGGGGTTTTCGGTCAAGTTTTGGATATTTCATTTTTTAGTGGGCCAAATATTTTATTTCGCAGGCTAAAACTGTTCACATCGGAATTCCGCTATTAGCTATTTAAATGTGGCATTTAGAAATATGCAGTTAGTATAAGGCCTTATAAGATAAGTCTAATGGAAGAGATTATGTTTGCGCATGCGTAATAGACAGAAAGCACTCACTGTTGACTGTCAGTTTTCCTTTTGCAGTGGATTTTTGTTTGGTGCAAACGTAACCTTCAGGACACTCCACTTCAGTCATCTAAAATGGAATGATATTAGTATACATCATTTTTCGTATAACTAGGAATCATGGGAAATAAATAGACAAACAAACCAAGCATGGGGCTGTTTTGCATATGCATGAAGCTTTTCCCTGTCTCAATGATATATTTTTGCACATCTTAGGGAATGATCATGTATAACTTACCCGGGGGGGGGGGTGTCGTCCATTTTTGGGGTCTTTAAGAAAAAGTTACCCCCCCCCCATCAACATTTTAAGAAGTTGAGTGACCCCCCCCCCCCCAATCCGCTAAAGAAAAATGCCTCTACATACTCGTTGCATTGCTAAAAGAAAATATTTGAAAAGATATACCGTAGCGTGATAAAAAAGTTCAGCGACCCCCCAAAAGGAATACAAAAAGTTGGACACCCCCCCCCCCCATTGTTTTGGACGACCCCTCGGTATCATTATTTATGATCGTTCCCTTACAGTGGTGTCTCAAAATAATTACTACAATATTTACCCGCATGGTGCAGTCCCGATCAACAGACGCTCTGTGATGCAGGAAGAAATGATAAAGACTGATACTGTTTGTCTATTATTTTCCCCAGAATGTAATTGTTTCTACCCACCTGCTGGTTTTAGACAGGAAGTACGATTGAAAAGAAATGTATACACCTAACACAGCAGAAGTTGCAAAGCTTGACGTCCAAACTGACGGAGGATGCTGCAGTAAGTCGTGTACATGCGTACATCACATCAAGATTAGACAATGGCAATGCCTTGCTCTTTGGGCTATCAGAACAACATGTACATAAACTTCAAATGATCCAGAACACTGCAGCCAGAATTGTGAGTCGTGCATCAAGATAAGACAGAATAACACCAATATTGTGATAAATAAATTATGTATTTTATTACGTGTTTCTATTCACATTGTTAAGTATCAAGAGCGTGAATTTACGAATGTGATACTCTAAAAATAAACTATTATTATTATTGACGTACCTGCTCGCCACTCGCACATCCTTTGTCACCCTTCTTGTTCCCACTTTTACCCTCGACATATTGACAGGCGTAGCATTTGATGCTGGATGCTGAAATACAGAGTTCCATCGGATTAGTGGGAATGCA
>JAGTTF010005572.1:199068-221027 GCA_019095985.1 Streblospio benedicti
ACCACCAACAGAAAGGGATCAGTTATGTATTTGTCAGAACGTTTAAGTAGTTTTAAAGTTTAGATATATAGCTTATATATATTTAGTTGTATACATATTTCTAATGGATATTTATTTGTTTAAAAAACAACTGGAAAAGTTTCCGTGATAAATGCATAGTCAAACATTTATCTGATTCAAATTATGAAGCCACACTGTGGTCGTGACGCTTTAAAATAATAGCTGATCTAATTTGGCGTAAGGATACAACTTCCGTTGTAGTTTTCTCGTCAATGAAATCCCATATGGCCTGGCCATCTGGCCCAGGATAATTACTTTGCTGTCAAACAAGCATTAAGTAGTATAAGGCCTTATAAGACAAGTCTAATGGAAGAGATTATGTTTGCGCATGTGTAATAGACTGATATCACTCACTGTTGACAGTCAGTTTTCCTTTTGCACTGGATTTTTGTTTGGTGCAAACGTAACCTTCAGGACACTCCACTTCAGTCATCTAAAAAGGATTAATATTAGTATACACCAGTTCTCATACAGCTAGGAATCATGGGAAATAAATAGACAAACTAACCAAGCACGTTGCTGTTTTGCATATGCATGAAGCCTTTTCGCTGTCTCAATGAAATATCTATGCACATCTTATGAAGGTTTATCAAAATAGTTCGTACAATTTTTACCGAATTGGTGCAGTCTCAATCAACCAAAGCTCTGTGATGCTACGGTATGGCAGAAATAAATGATAAAGACAGATACTGTTTGTCTATTTTCCCCCAGAATGCAATTGTTTGTAGCCACCTGCTGGTTTTAGACAAGAACTACGATTAGAAAAAAAATGTATGCACCGAACACAACGCCCCCATTCGCGCTGCTCTTTATATTCTAAATCTTTGTAGCTGACTTTGGCATCTGCGACTGCCATGGGCAATAATTCAAAAGTATGTCTATGTATTACGAGATCAATAACAAAAGAAGTTGTAAAGCTTGACGTACCTGCTCGCCACTTGCGCAACCTTTGTCACCCTTCTTGTTCCCACTTTTACCCTCGACATATTGACAGGCGTAGCATTTGATGCTGGATGCTGAAATACAGATTTTTTTTATCGGATTAGTGGAATGCAAGGTATCTTGACCTCTTAGAGAACCTCAGCCCCCGCCCCCCTCCCAGTCTACGCCACCCATTTTCATGATCTGTTTCAAAATGATGTATAAAATTCATTGGCATTTCCCTGATTCATCTCATTCAATATTCAGATATCAATTGCTTACCATTTGTCATGAAATATCATATGTTCATATTTTACTTGTGCCAGTGCCATTATATATATGTAAATGTATATTTAACTTTACACATCTTTGTTCACTCTTTTCTTTGCAAATTAGCTAATATTTAAATTATACAGTCATACTTTTCCTTAATAACATATTACGACATCATTTTACCCTCTGTTATTACCATAGCCACAATGTGAGATCCATATTTTCTATAAAAACTGTGACTGGCAAACATGTAAATAATCCATTATTATCTGCATGAGCAAGTGCGTTGTGCCACAAATCCATCCATGCGCATAGTTGATTTTAGAAAGGGGATATGTTGATCTGCGTTTTGCAACAAGCTGCATTTTACAACCGGTAATATGTCGCCCGAAGCTTGAAAAGAACCGCTCATTGGTGCAATTGGGGCTAGGTTTGGGGTTTCTTTGAAATACCAACCTTAAACCGTATATATTTCATGACAGCGTAGACACGACATATTCTTTTAATGAGACCCCATCTAATGCATCCCGCACACGTGGTTTATATTAAATCCCGTGAAAATACGGCGTCGACACTGTTGACTAAAGGTGGTTTCAAATGTATAATATAGGCATATTATGTATTGCATGACGATACAAATTTTACTCATTGAAACATTTTATAGAATCCACGGTAACACACGAGGCCCATACAATGACTGCTTTAAGGGCTTGTATATACTTTGCTATGTAATCAATAACAATAAATAAGAAATAAATAACAATACATTAAATGTTATAAAGTATTTGGAGATTAAACAAACTTATTATTTTGCAATAACATGAGTCATAATGGCCTAGTGTTTCATTACTGTGAGTAGATTTAGTTAAATAAAATTTTTATTTAAATATTACCTGTTCCCAAGAGTGATGTGAAATACAATGTAACAACCAAAATGCCTTTCATTGTCTTCATTGTTGTAGATGACATGTATATCCTCTCATGATTAAAGACTCATATAAAAATAATAATATCCCAGCCCTACAAAAGAATAGATATAGTGATGTTGTTGTATGGAGTTTGCCTGGCAACACCATGCTGCAAAGCTAACGAGAACTGAGCAGTCTACGTAAATAGAGCAATTTTTTTTTTTTTTTTTTTTATGTAGGCCCATGTTACAGTGAGCATTAACTGTTGTGGTTATGTGTGTGGATTAATCAATATGGACTCATAATTAGACAACACGGACTTGCAGTCAACTGATAATGGTCTACCTCCAACCACTGAGCTGGCAGCTATACTATTAAATGCCTACCTCTAATTAACGCCCTTAAATGCGTAGGGCACATCACGCCGCACGGTCAGTCTACTGCCAAAACTTATGGAGATCGTTGAGACCAGGGAGTGTTTAGTGCGACAAACGTAGGCTTTTTAAGGCCGTACGGTGGCCGCAGAAGAAGTTTGGCATGATAAACTTCCGCAACGGCCCAACCCAGCAGTGGTCTGCCTGCCCGTAAGCAGCACGGGAATAATACGCTAATCGTTGTATGTATACATAGGCAGATCCAGCCTTTTCCCTCCAAAATACTTCACTTTAATAGGGGTTTTCATGAAATGCGCCCATAAGTGCCCCATGTACCCCTTTTCAAAACCTTGATCTGCCTATGTGTATACAATAGATTTACATGTTGGCGGCACATATACAGTACTGGCGCCGTGCGTTTACTGTACCATGAACGTACGAATGCCTTACTTTAGGAATTACACAGCGTGTAGAACGTAAGTTGTACTCAGTACACGCACGTTCGATGCATGTTGATCTCACGGCCACCTCCATGAAATCATTGCCAGTGCCGACACACGCATAACGCACGGAGTCAGTGAAACTTGTACCCATAGCGTAAAGATTGTTACTGCATGAGGAAAACGCCGTGGAAACCGCAGACCTGAAAACGCATTGCACCCATTGGGCCTGAAGAATGTCTCTGGGCAAGCTGTTCCAGTCAGAGACTGCGTGAAAAAAAATGAAAATTGGTAATAGTTGGTTCCAGCTATTATTGGGTTAAGATGGACGCCATTTCTCTGAAGCTTACATAGTATCCAATGGGTATGTAACAATATATGCCAGCAATATGATATACCCAAACCGGAATAGCAGTTTGACAGGGCATTTGGATATTCGTTAAAATGGGCATTTAGTGTTCTCACAAAAATGAGACGTCTCCCCAAACTTTAAATTATGGTTCTTTAGTATTTTTTTTATTTACATTATTTTTTTATTTTTTTTTATTTGTAGCATGTAATTTGGACAGTATTCAATGAAAAGTACACTGGCTATTGATCGTTCCGATTGTACAGGACCAAATAAAAAGTGTCTATTTATCCGGCAATTGGACAAACAAGGAAGAGTGGGACGAATAGCCACAGCCTGTGTAAAAGGTCATTTTAAAGTGTTGTATAGAAAAGCCATTGGAAATTTTAGGTGTATGATCAAATTAGTTGTGATAATTTTATTACGAGTGTACATAGTTTCAAGTGCATTTTTAAAGTTCTAGTCCCAGTCTCTCTGAAAACATATTTTTTAACATTATGTTTAACTAATTGTTAATATGTACTGTGGTATTTTACTATGCACTCTATATGCGAAATAAAGTGGTACAATACAATAGACCCTTCTCGTCACGTGATCTTTCTTTGTAGTACTCATTATCAACATAAACATACGATAAACATCACCGTGACTTCTGTTGTTTCGTAATTTCTCAATATTCCCCTAGCCATATCCGGTGGGGTTGGGGGCTCCTGCGCCATTTTACCACCAAAATACTTCATTTTCACTGGGTTTTTCATGAAAACCCTTTAATAAAGGTTTATTTCCAAAAACCTGGATATGACTATGCATTTTAGTATGTCGCAAAACAGTAAACTTATTCCTCATTTTATTCATTAACACACTCGGTTTGTCGTTATACTAGTATGTATTTGTTTTATTTACATTGTTTTACCAATACGTTGATTGAAAGAAAGATTATTTTCAATGAATGTTATGATGGAATGTTCTTTGGCATTAAAAAAACACACACACACACACACAACATAATTTGCGGCTACAAAACAATCAACTTTTCAAATCCTACTTGTACGTGTGTGTCCTTATAAGCATTTTTTCATAGACGTTTCGATTACACATAACAGCAGCAATGTTTGTCGCACTAGAATTTCGAACGAAGAATATAATATAACCCTTTCTTCATAGCAACAGCTATCAAAATTTACAAATTTATATCTCAATATTTCAGCAACACATCGGTTTGTCATTTTCAAGTGTAGAGTGTTTGCATTATGACTCTTCACTCTTGAAAATGGCAAACGGATGTGTTGCTGAAATATTGAGATATATATTCATCAATTATGATAACTGTTCAGGGCTTAACGTTAACTTTTAAAAGTGGGTGCCCGTTCGGGCATGTGGGTGGTTGCTACTGGGTGCCCAAATGAAATATCTGGGTGCCCGAATGAAAAACCTGTGTTAGATGAGAAATAACTTTTTATGTCTTATCTAAAGCATTTAGGCACCTTGTCATAATCATACAATACTTATAACTAGCTTATACCCGTTTGGTCAAAGAGGCATGCTGTGAATCACATTGAATCACTCCTTTTACATAATCGTATATGTAGATCCCAACTAATTAATTGGTGAAAACCATTGACTTGGCATGTAAAATGAAAATATAGGGGAGGAAATGTTAGTGTCCATGTAAATGGGAACACAATGCCCTCCATGGGCATAGACAAAGGACATATTTGGTAAGTGTATAAATATGTTTTTACAGCATTTTATTTTCAAGCACCCTTGCCCTGACGACACCTGCCCACGTCCTGATAGCACCACCCATCCTGAGAGCACCCTGGCAGTATCCCCATACACACAACATCCAAGATCAAGCCAAGACATCATTCATTGAAAGGCAGTTTTTTGACTATATAAACATGGCAGGGTGGCCATCCTCTGTAATAGCCAGTGAAAATCAAAGGCATTGTGATTTCCCCCCTAACATTGGCTATAAGTACTCATTTTTAGAGAGTACAAACTACAAACACATAGATAATGTTAATACACTAACTACACAGCAAACATAAGCATCAAGTTTGATTCATTGGCGGAGGTTTTCAGAAAAATACAACCACAGTCGACGATGAAAAGAAAGTCAAGACACCAACAATAAAAAAACAGGGAAGTTCTTATAACACAATATAGAATCTTTTGCCAAGAGCAAGAAGTCAAGTAACAGATGGAGCTATGGATTCCTGACCTTGGATGTAGTATACTTGGCATAGACGTAGAACTACCAGGATTAACTCCAACTTAAAGCTCGTATAAGTATATCTCAAGTAAGTCATTTATCATTGAAAACGCACTTGGCATCTAATGTCCAAAAGCTATGGGATGAAAAATTAGTGTCTACGGTAATGGGAACATAATGCTCCCCGTGGCACAAATATTCTCACACACTTCAGTAGAACATCCCTATTAGGACTGCCCACGGACTGGCGTCAAGTGGTTTAACATAGGGGTGGTCTCTTTAGGGACGTTTGCAATGTTTATTATGAAGACTTGTGACTGTTATAAACCATCTTATCAGAGAGCTGGTGTTTTAATAGAGGTGGTCTTGATTGAAGGTTCTAATGTACAGCCCACTGTAACAGCCCAATTCTCAAAGTGGTAGTAATCCCTTGTATTTGAACCCATGTGACGCATTTGGCGTCTTTATGACGTCACACTGCTCCACATGACGCTGTCATGGCTGCCATCGTCTGCTACTTTCGTTATAAAACCGCTAATTAACAACCATCAGGGCCAATTTGACGATGAAAGACATATTCGTGCAAAACGACACAATATCATGAACGATCTTCTGTAGTCAGATGGCGTCCAGCTAGTCAGGTTAAAGAGGAGATAGCCGAACAAAGCCTAAAAATTAGCGTATTAATATATAAGATAACTGTGGAACTGTTGGACATCAAATGATTTTGTTTTTAAAGATATGATCAACAATGTTTTCAGTTTTTCGTTTTAATGTTATCTGCAGGTGAAACTTCAGATTTGAATAAACACTCATACAATATAGAAATAATAGGGCAAATTGTCTTTAAAAACAAAAGGCATAAGCATTTGATGACTTTGCTTGTTCGGAGGCCAAAATCGAAAAGACTTCTGTTTAAACATCATGATTACGCAACAATTAACGTTACTCATAAATTCCGAAACAAACACCAATGACTTAAGAATAACTATTCAAATATACACTCTGTTAAATTATTCATAAAAATATCATTGACAAGAACAATTTCACAAGTTACTGCCAAATTGGACCATTTTCACTGTCTCAATCACGAAGATAATTTCGCAGGGCCCATCATTCTCTAAAGGAAGTATTCAATAAACCATTTAGAAAATGATAAAATCATAGTGTGCTCTTGTCTCAAAAGATTTTCACCAAAAGAACATCATCTAAATGTGCATAAGACTAATTTTATATAATATTATAAAGGCATCCTTTGTGTAATAATTTAGGGATTGCAAATAGTAGGATGTAAATATTTTTTTATCTAAATTTTTGACTTAAAACTTAAATCAAGTCATTGAACTATCATACGAATGATGAAATATTGCCATAAATTTATGGGTGCCCAGTCGGGCATGTGACCATGACTGACTACATGCCCGGCTGAGCCTCTGACATGCCCCGGGCACGCGGGCACCCACTAACGTTAAGCCCTGACTGTTGCTATGAAGAAAGTGGTGTATTATATGAATTGACACAGCTAATGAATTTGTTCAATGAAGAATATAGCATCTTGAAATGTACTTGGGGTAAAACGGAGTCTGTAGTCTGGAACGGAGCATATAAAGTATATGCCAAATCTTCATGAGCCACAGCCACGTGTAAATTATTGCCACCAAACACACTAACCCGTATGTCTAATGCTGCTTGATAAACCTGCACAGCCTCATCAAGGGCATCTACATTTTCCAAATAGAATCCATAGTCCAGCAACGCATCAGCATATTTATGATGCTTAATACCAAACTTGTCCCTTGCAACTTGCACTGCATATTTTATTAAAATTTCTGCTCTTTTGAATTGTCTTTCTACAACACAAACTTTAGCACACTGCCGAAAGATATACACCCTAACACTGGGTGAGAGGTCATTTTGTTGAATCTCCTTCAAAGCCCGACTGCAGTACCTATATGCTCGATCATAATATGTTACAGAGTATAACAGTGCACCATATGTCGCATAAAACAGAGCTTTGCAGACTGGTTTGCCTGTCTCTTCCACCTTTGCCATATACGAAGTAGCTTCTCTCCAACTCAACTCAGCTGCATTGTATTCACAATTGGCAGTGTTCACATGAACAAGCCCCAAGCAAATTTCAAGCGAAAGGTTCAACGATTGAGGTAGATTTGTTGATTTAGTTGACTGCAGCGCTGCAGAATAAATTCGCCTAGCACAACAATACCGACCGGAGTCACTCAAAAATCGGGCAAGAGTAATCCCTAAATTTATGCACTTTTCTCAAATGGCAGTATCATCTGTATTATATGGACAACATCTTCGAGCATAAGAATCTGCCAATGCTCTAGCAGGGGATCGTTGACAATTATCCATAGCAGATTGAAAACACTGATGCAACAAGTGTCGTTTGTCACTTCCAAAATACGTTCCATCACATCTAAGTGATAGTAAGACTAAAAAGAGCAGAATTATCAAAATGTTTATATATTATATATAGTGTTTTTTTTTCATTGTGTTAATGTTTTAGATTTTTTTTTCAAGTTCTTCTCTATCCTACAGGAATAATTTAATCCAATCACCAAAAAATAATGAGTTAACAAGTAGATTACATTTATGACACATTGTATTTAAAAAAAAAACGCATTGATGTAGGTCTCCAGTGCCCAGGTTCATTGCAGGATATCCACAGAATTTAAAACAAGGCTATTGAATGATTACCATTGACTTAGTAAATAGAAAAATGAACACAAGATATGTACAAAAAAGTTCATTGCTCCATAATAAAGATACAGGTTAGTTATTTGGATATTTCAAGTCTTTAAATTGATTGGTTCAGAATTACTTGGCATCTTTAATGTTAAATTTGTCAATGATCTCAAGGTGGAAAGTATTCACATTATCCAAGTATCCAAACACAATTGAGGAGAAATAACAGCTCACTTCTTGGCATGCACAGTCATATGGTGCCTTTCCAAGTGTAAATGATTTGTGACAAATATCGCAGTAAAACTTCTCACCAGGGTGTGTGCACTTTTGGATTTTCAGAGCAGAACTTTGAGCAAAACATTTCTCACACTGATCACAAGTGTAAGTGTGCATACGAGTAACAACAGCAGACCTACGAGAGAAACGTTTATCACAAACTCTACACACACAAGGTTTTTTACCTGTGTATGTTATGATGTGGTATATCAGTCGTGCACTTTGACTGAATGATATCTGACGCACTGATATTCTTTCTCTCCAGTTTGAATACTCATGTGTAGTGCCGGATTTCCCTTATGACTGAATGATTTCTCATACAATGTACACTGTCATTTATTTCTCTTCAGTGTGGATATTCTCATGTGGTTAGTAAATGTACTGCTGTCACTAAAACACTTGCCACATTGACTTTACTTAAAAGGTTTTTCACCGGTGTGAGTTCTCATATGGGTTTTCAGATTTTCACTTCGACTGAATGATTTCTCACACACCATACACTGATGTTCTTTCTCCCCAGTGTGGATTCTCATGTGTCTTGTCAGATGTCCACTTTCAATGAATGATTTCTCACACACTGTACAGTGATGTTCTTTCTCCCCAGTGTGGATTTTCATGTGGCTGGTCAAGTGGCTACTATGAGTAAAACACTTGCCACATTGACTACACAAATAAGGTTTTTCACCGGTGTGAGTTCTCATGTGCGTTTTCAGATTTTCACTTCGACTGAATGATTTCCCACACACTGTACACTGATATTTTTTCTCCCCAGTGTGAATTCTCATATGTTTATTGAGATCTCCCTTACGTCTGAATGATTTCTCACAAACTGTACACTGATATCCTTTCTCTCCTGTGTGAATTCTCATATGTATTTTCATGTATTCACTTCGACTGAATGATTTCTCACACACAGTACACTGATGTTCTTTCTCCCCATTGTGGATTCTCATGTGCTTGGTCAAGGTGCTACTGTCACTAAAAAACTTACCACATACACTGCACTCATAAGGTTTCTCACCAGTATGGATTCTCATATGTTTTGTCAGATTTCCACTTCTGTTGAATGATTTCTCACACACTGTGCACTGATATTCTTTCTCTCCAGTGTGAATTCTCATATGCATTTTCAGATTTCCACTGTGACTAAATGATTTCTCACACACTGCACACTGGTGTTCTTTCTCCCCCGTGTGGATTCTCATGTGGTCGTTCAAGGACCTACTTTGAGTAAAACACTTGCCGCATTGACTACATTCAAAAGGTTTCTCACCGGTGTGAATTCTTATGTGGGTTTTCAGATGAGAACTTTGATTGAATGATTTCTCGCACAGTAAACACTGATATTTTTTCTCCCCAGCGTGTATTCTCATATGTTTATTTAGAACTCCCTTACGCGTGAACGATTTTTCACAAATTGTACACTGATACTTTTTCTCCTCCAAGTGGATTTTCCTGTGGCTGGTCAAGTGGCTTCTTTGACCAAAACACATTCCACATTGACTACACTTATACAGTTTCTCACCGGTGTGAGTTTTCGTGTTGGATTTCAGATTTCCACTTGCGCTGAATGATTTCTCACAAACTGTACTCTGATGTTCTTTCTCTTCAGTGTGAGTTCCCATGTTGTGTTTCAGATTTCCACTTTGGCTGAATAATTTCTCATTTGATGTAGCCTTTAGTTGCATATCACTGTGGTTTTCCATTATAAACTGATTTCAAATATCTGGTTTATTAATAAACACTTTTCTACAACCCAATTCTAGTTTATCATTTGATGAAAATATATCACAAAAATGTTATATCCTAGAAGTGTTCGTTTCTATAGTCTCTATTCCATAGATAGTTGATGAACCATTCTGTAAAAACTTATAACATAAAGCTGTTTATAATTTTTCTCTTATTTTGCTACTTTGCTAAATGACGAATAACAATTAGGTTACCAGAAAGAGTTTTTCTCTATGGAATCATATTTATTGTTTTACTGCAATATTTGTTTATGAAAATTTACTCAGACTATAGAATTAAAGAGCAAATTTTAACATTTATATTTCCAGTCACAATGCACCGCCCTCCATTTCTATACACATTATGCTGCTCTTCCTTTATTGTGTAAAATACGTCACACTTTCAATTCCTTGAGTTCCTTGTGACAAAATAGGATTCTATTAGAATAAACATCCTGAAAGTGTAGATAAAATATAATTATTGTGATGAGCTGAAGTCAGTAAACTGACATGGATAATGTGATACATAATAACATATTTTCTATACAACAAAAAATGCATGTATTTTAGCCACATATAGAGTTTTAAGGTACAATTGTTACAATACTGCCATTTAAATTGCATGGATTTTATTTCAAGCTACTTCTGATGAAAGTATTACGTTAACTTTCAAACTGTGTCAATATTTTTTCTAATCAGTATTTCAGTTTAATAATAATACCATACAGTGTATTTTCACTTCCAATAAGAAATACATATTGCATAATCATTACGAGAACAACATGTTGCATCAAATAAAACAGGGTAACAGTCATATCATACCAATATTGCATGGGGCATTATGTTTTTTTCATTGGTTATCTGATCAAAACTTGTCACATACCAGTAAATGCTTTTACTTTGCCGATTACAAATCTCGAGACACAAGTAGGAACTGTCTCTTGCTAAGCAAATAAAGAGAGCACTGATTGCTGGGTTAACAAATACGTTTGGTTTAGCATATTGAAGCTGGTGTGTGCAAAATACACCTGTTTGCAGAGGTCTAATGGTTTGTGAGAATGGGAAAAAATTGTCGATATTTAAAGCCAGCGTCTGTATGTAATCACGTTGTCCATTGTGTCTTCTTGTTTATAAAATATTTATTCTTCTGTTCACATATATATGAAATTATACTAGTTATTATTGCGTGTGTTAGTGCAATGAAAAGAAGTCAGAGTTCGTGCATAATTGGTCTATTTATACAATTAAACAAACTATACAACAAAAAATGATGTGTCTTTTTTTCCTATGCAAATTATTGGTCTACAAATATATGTACGTTAGAGAACACCAAATTCTCATCATGTTGAACTTTCCAATAACGTTTACAAAAATTAAAATCCTAACTTCTGCACAATCACTCATAATTAATATTTCCCATCTTTTACAATTTGCGTGATCTCAAAATCCCGTTTCAATATTAATAATTCAATATTAATAATGATTCACCCCCTGACATTGTGTATATTTTACTCATAATGCACTAACTATGAGAGGTTGATTTTAAAAATAATATTTTGTTTTATTGCATTTGATAATTTATTTTGATAGAATGATGTAAAATGTTATAATGTATTGAATAACGAATTTTTTATGCTTTTTTAATCAGGCTTTTTTCAAAAGACAAACGCAGAAGAATCACTATTTTAAAGAAAAAAAAGAGCCTCTTGTAGACAGTGCTACTCGTGGTACCTATGGATGTAAGCGCAATCTCCAGACATAATGTGAACGGTGTAAGGCCACCGGATGCATTATGACGAATGCAGAACTGGGCATGTGCTGATTTTCTGATTTTTGTCACATTTACATCTTATCATAATGGATGCTCGTGATTTCATCTAACGGTATGTTCTAATTATTTCAAAGCATGGGACCAACAATGTATATGGAAGCTGTTCATGTCTAGTGATAATTATGAATGTGTCCTCAAGTATTATTGTGTAGGTCCCCCTACGTCAAGCCCCCCACCCCCTGACTCTGACATACTTCCTGACATCACATCCTGTCATCCTGTGTGACGTCAGCTTGAAAAAGATTGTCTGACAGACAAGGTCGAAAATATTTGCTAACGTAAAAATATATGGGTTTATCAAAGATCAATGTTGTCATAGTACAAAAGAAACCCAATGAATTTATTGCATTCTTTACAGTATTGAGAAAAGGTGATCGCTGACTCACTGACTCAGTAAATGACTCATTTCAGCAGTTCTGGGAAAGTTGTGATGTGTTTTTAAATAGTTTTCTAATGTAGATATCTGAGGTTTTCTTTTGAAAAAATCTGTTCAAATTTTATTTGTACATTGTACATTGCAAAAAAACCACAATGAAATACCAAATGTAATCAATATGCTATTCATAATCTGAAAAACTAGTTAATGTGATATCATAAAAAGAGAGGAATTGTCAAAATGTTAATATAGATATGTAGTGTTTTTTAATCTGTCTGTGTTTTTTTTTATTTTCCATTATGTTCTATCCTATTCTACACAAAGAATTTTATCTGATCACCCCAAAAATAATAAGTTAACAATTATATTACATTTATGACACATTGTATATCTAAAAATGCATTGATGTAGGTCTCCAGAACCTCGGTTCATTGCAGAATATCCACAGAATTTATAACAAGGCTATTAAATGATTACCATTGATTAAGTATATAGAAAAATGAACACAAGATATGTACAAACAGTTCACTGCTCCATTATATAATACAGTTTAGTTATTTGGATATTTTAACAGTTTTCAATTGATTGGTTCAGAATGTATTGGCATCTTGAGTGTTAAATTTGCCAATGAGGTGGTATTATCCACATATCCAAACACAATTGAGGAAAATTAATGTTGAGAAATAACAGCTCACTTCTTGGAATGCACAGTCATAAGATGCCTTTCCAAGTTGACTCCTTGTGTAAATGATTTGTGACAAATATCGCAACAAAACCGCTTCTCACCAATGTGTGCACACGTTAAGATCTTCATGTTAGAACTTGAACAAAACATTTCCCACTTGTATGGCTTCTCTCCTGTGTGAGTGCGCATATGAACACCAACAGCAGATTTGCCAGAGAAACTTTTATCACTAACTCCACACACATTAGGTTTCTTACCAGTGTAAGTTCTGATGTGGTATATCAGTCTTGCACTTTGACTGAATGATTGCTCACACAAGGCACACTGATGTTCTTTCTCCCCAGTTTAAATTCTCATTTGTCTTGCCAGATTTCTCTTATGACAGAATGACAGATGACAGAATGATTTCTCATACAATGTACACTGATTTTTTTTGCTCTTCAGTGTCAATTCTCATATGCTTAGTAAAGGTACTGCTGTCACTTGCCACATTGACTTCACTTATAAAGTGTTTCACCAATGTGAATTATCAATGTTTTTCAGACTTCCACTTTGACTGAATGATTTCTCACATACTTTGATGTTCTTTCTCCCCAGTGTGGATTCTCATGTGCCTGGTCAAAGTGGTACTGGAACTGAAACACTTGCCACATTGACTACACAAATAAGGTTTTTCACCGGTGTGAGTTATAATGTGCATTTTCAGATTTTCACTTCGACTGAATGATTTCTCACACACTATACACTGATATTCTTTCTCCCCTGTGTGAATTCTCATATGTTTATTGAGATGTCCCTTATGTCTGAATGATTTCTCACAAACTGTACACTGATATACTTTCTCCCCAGTGTGGATTTTCATGTGGGTGGTCAAGTGACTACTTTGACTAAAACACTTGTCGCATTGAATACACTTATAAGGTTTCTCACCAGTATGGATTCTCATATGTTTTGTCAGATCTCCACTTATGCTGAAGGATTTCTCACAAACTGTACACTGATATTCTTTCTCTCCAGTGTGAGTGATCATGTGCGTTTTCAGACTTGAACTTTGATTGAATAATTTCTCACAAACTATACACTGATATTCTTTCTCCCCGGTGTGGATTTTCATGTGGCTGGTCAAGGAGCTACGGAAACTAAAACACTTGCCACATTGACTACACTTATAAGGTTTTTCACCGGTGTGAGTTCTCATGTGCGTTTTCAGATTTTCACGTTGACTGAATGATTTTTCACACACTGTACACTGATGTTCTTTCTCCCCAGTGTGTATTTTCATGTGGCTGGTCAAGGAGCTATGGACACTAAAACACTTGCCACATTGACTACACTTATAAGGTTTTTCACCGGTGTGAGTTCTCATGTGCGTTTTCAGATTTTCACTTCGACTGAATGATTTTTCACACACTGTACACTGATGTTCTTTCTCCCCAGTGTGAATTCTCATGTGGCTGGTCAAGTACCGAATACGATTAAAACACTTGCCACATTGACTACACTCATAGGGTTTCTCGCCGTTGTGAGTTTTCATGTTGGAATTCAGATTTCCACCTGCACTGAATGATTTCTCACAAACTGTACTCTGATGTTCTTTCTGTTCAGCGTGGGTTCCCATGTTGGGTTTCAGATTTCCACTTTGGCTGAATGATTTCTCATTTGCCTTTAGTTGCATATCACGGTGGTTTTCCATTGTAAACTGATTTCAAATATATGGTTTATTTACAAAGTTTTCTACAACTCAATTCAAGTTTATCATTTAATGAACGTATATCACAAAAATGTTATATCCTAGAAGTGTTTGTTTCTATATTTTACGATTTTCCACAGGTAGATCACCAATCATTCTGTAATATGTTATAACATAAAGCTATTCATAATTTTCTTCTAATTTTGCTATTTTGCTAAATAATGAACAACATTAAGGAAAACCTGAAAGAAATTTTATTTAAAGAATAATATTCATCGTTTCACTGTTACATTTGTTTTCGAAAATTTACTTGACTATGGAATTCAACCGCGAAGTTTAACATTTACAATTTCTAGTCACAATGCACCGCCCTCCATTTCTACACACATTATGCTGCTCTTCCGTTATTGTGTGAAATACGTCACACTTTCAATTCCTTGTGTTCCTTGTGACGAAATAGCATAATATCAGAGCAAACATTCTGAAAGTGTAAATAAAATATAAATATTGTGATGAGCTGAAGTCAGTAATTGACAAGGATAATTTGAAACCACTAATTCTTATATATTCATATATATACATATAATAATATATTTTCTATAAAGCAAATATGCTTGTATTTCAGGTCCATACACGGTACAATTGTTACAATACTGCCATTTTAGGTTAATTGTATAGATTTTATTTCCAGCCACTTCTGATGTCACTAGACTCTGAATTCCCCATCGTGAGCCCCATCATGACCGTGCAAGTTTAATGTTTCCGTCTGCCAAACAATATAATTTTTATTTTTTACACTGCATAGCACCACTCTGTATCATATCGGCTGGGGGCACATGTATGATTATTCAACAGGGGCCTGTTTCACTATCATTGTTATGTCAACCAGTACGAGTAACGATTACGGATTTGGTTACATGTACGATCTGATTGTATTTACGGGTGTTTCATGAACCCTTTTTTTTTATGTCCGTAAGAACAGTAAACCCCGTAGGCGTTACGGCTACCATATACAGTACGTTTAATGATGTTAGACCCTGGATATCACACGGACATACCATTCTTGACTTCCGAACCATTGTCGGTGTGTGGGAATCTCTTTCACACTGCACACATATTATCGATGTTACTCCCGCAGGTTGAGTTTTGCTTTCTAACTCAATAACTTGTGATTAAACAATGTTTGAAAACGGGATTGGTTTTGGATGGGCATTATATAGGTGGTGATTGTAGGTGAGAGGGCACGGAGTGGGGTGGTGGGTAGGACTGAATGCATTGCCTATAAAACAATGCCAGAAGTAGACTTGCGTCTTTGTCCTTTTTGTCCTTTTATAATTTGCCAGGATCTCTCTGCGTGACGCAGAGATGTGATGTGAATGATGCCTAGAACACACCAGGCTGCACGGCTAGTGTACTGCCAGTCTACTGCCAAATCTCACGGAGATCTTGAAGATCAGTGAGTGTTCAGTGCGGTAAATGGAATGTCCAGATAAAAATGATGTCATCGTTGACTGGAGGTGAGGGGTGCAGACATCATGAGTGAGAAATGATGTGAATATTCGTTTTTTTTTCCATAGCATGCTAATGTACGCAATGCTGTTTGCATAGTTTCAATTTATATGGGTAGTGGTAATGAGCGGGGGGGGGGGGAGCAGAAATCTGTAAAATGACACCTCATAGTTGGGGAAGGGGGGGGGGGTAATGACGCTAATGATCGAAGGGGTGAGTGTGTCAGAAATGCCCCTAAATACAATGACGTGATTTATGAACGATCCCTTGTCACCTCATGCATGAATCAACTAGCCACCGTGGAGTTGAAACAAAGCGTGCGGCCAAACTGGTGTGCCGTGCGCATCAGATCGAGCGTCGGCCATGTACATGTTTTATGGATGGACGGTAATGTTGATGATTTGTGTTTTGTGTACTGTACGTGAGTCTGACATATGTGCAGGTTATTAGTATTTTCGATCAATGTAGTTGATCACACGGGATGTACACACATAGGTTCCTACGGAGTGACCATGGATTTGTGGTTGTACATGTAGTGAACACACAGACATCAGCAATGGATGTGATTTTCACCGTATCGCCTCATATAATTGTCATGTAATCTGCCACCTTCCTTATAAACCCTCTTCTCTCCATTTCAACCACATTTTGTAGCGAATTTATGTACTTACGGCGCTTGCTTTACGGTTCTCACAGCCATTTACGAGTTAGAAAAATCAATGAGCATCGTCAGATTTTAGAGATATGTGTCATCGTAGATCGTTTCCAGAAAGCGTACAAATGTTTAGTGAAACTGTAAATTTACGTTTTGGTACTGTAACGACATCGTTTCAGTATACCCGTAAAGGTAACCACCTTAGTGAAACAGGCCCCATACATTTTTACGATTTCAGTACTTTTATCGTTATTCACAATCTTTGAAGAACTGTGTATACGTGATGTTACACTATGGAGCTGTTTTTACGGTTCAATCAACGTCAGAATCGGCGGTAACAAATACATAGCCGTGTACTTAGAACTTCATCGTCGCTTCCCACGGCTTGATCACTCACACTGCCGCCTTTACAAGTCATTGTTCATACTGCGTATATAGCCGTGAGATATGACGATGTTAGAACTTAGATATGTTTGAAAAATTAGCTCCCAAGAACTTATTACGTAATAGCATAATTACATAATAACAATAATGTCAGTTATCGGTTGTCAGTTAATTATAGCGGCATGTAACCTGTTTGATGTCTAAGTAGACATGAGTATGTTCTAACAGGTTGATACTTAGCTGGGACTGCCTTGCCATGTGGGGTAGTAGGGGGTTGTAAATGTATGCTCGTTATAAATGTAAAATGCTGCTAATAAAATCTCAAACGATCGTATTCCAGTTACATAAAAATAATTGGAAAAAAAAAAGCTCTCAAATCGCACCATTTATGGTGTGAATTCTAATTTTGCTTTCGGGGGCATGTTCCCGACATCTTGCGTAAGTATCGCTTTATGTAGCAGCAAAAATGCGTGGCGCCACGTTTATGCACCGCTCGCCAACGTGCGCAAATCAAATTTCGAGTTCATAAAATTTTTTCATGCACTGACCCTTGGGGGGTGGGTTTTAAAACCATTATTTAATTAAACTTTTTACAAAAAATTAAGAAACCCATCAGGTTTTTATCAGTTATTTCAACAATTATAATAAAATGTTACTTTGGTTGTTTTTTCTTATTGCACAATAATGTTAAAACGGAAAATTGATTAATGTGTTTTTAAATATTGATTTTATATGTATAAATCAGTATCTATAAATTTTATATGATTCAAACTGTCAATCCCCGTACACATAATTTTCACTTGGTGCAATTATATTATAATTTCAAAAAAAAAATTTTGGATTTCATATATATTTACACAATTTTATACTTCATTTTCATTAATGAATTAGTCGTCAATTTGATGTATACGCAACATACATATTTTATCAGTTACTACATTTTGATTTAACACAGTAACATAAAACCTATTTGATTCTACTCTAAATAGACATAATATCGTTCTAACAGCATATCATGTTACTGCCATTGCCATGTTAGATATTTGTTTACATAAATGTACTTTTACGATGAAAAATACTGAATGCGGCACCAAAATATCTCAAGGGATCGTATTCCAGTTATAATAAAAATAATTAAACCGACCAAAAAAATCTAAACTTTAAAAATCTTGCATTTTATCCAAAATCGTACACCGTTGCCGACTTCAAAACATAGCGAGTTCATAAAAGTTTTATGCACCACACCCCAGGTGCCGTCATTTGTGTGAAGAGATTTTGCATGGAGTGCGTTGTGTCTAAAATTTATAAATGATAACTTTTGCCAAAGAATGTTATATTTATGTAGATTTTGATAAACAAATATTTTATTAATACGAATAATTTTTCTTTTTAGCAAAGTAGGAAAATTAGAAGAAAATTATACAGGCTTAATATTATATATATTTAAAATGCCAATAATTAAAAAGTGTATACACTTAAAAAATTCAAGTCAGTATTGATGTTACAAGCGGATATGAAATGTCGATTTAAATACTCTAAGGATAATTTAATACTCCAAGTGTAAGCTTTATTTAGAAAAATGTTTAGTTGTGGTAATTTGTGCCTAAAACCAAAATAATTTACAACAACTGTTTCTGTAAATAGCCATATAGTGATATACGTCAAATACCGAGATTACTGCACCAAATGTCAGTATAACAACCTAAATACGTCAGCAGAACGTCAGTGTGAAGCTTTGATCTTCATCAGGAATCTTCTCTGGACATCATAAATACAAAACCTCCGGTAAATCACCGGACACCTATAAGGCACAGACAGCGTTAAATGATTTAGGTTATATTGAGCTGGACAGAAAGCTGTAAATATTATCACCTTTAAAAAATCAGACTGCAATGGCAAACCACAGTGATATACAACTGAAGTCTACATTGAGTGAGAAACCTTTCAGCCGAAGTGATGCTCTGAAATCACAGGAAGGAACACAGCATGGTGAAAAATCATATCAGTGTAGTCAATGTGGCAAGTGTTTTAGTCAAAATAGCACCTTGACCAGCCACATGAAAATCCACACTGGAGAGAAAGAATATCAGTGTGAACTGTGTGAGAAATCATTCAGTCAAGTGGACATCTGAAAAGACATATGAGAACTCACACCGGTGAGAAACCTTATGAGTGTAGTCAATGTGGCAAGTGTTTTAGTGACAGTAGCGTCTTGACCAGGCACATGAAAATACACACTGGAGAGAAAGAATATCAGTGTACAGTGTGTGAGAAATCATTCAGTCAAAGTGGACATCTGAAAAGACATATGAGAACTCACACTGGTGAGAAACCATATGAATGTAGTCAATGTGGCAAGTGTTTTAGTCAAAGTAGCGCCTTGACCAGCCACATGAGAATCCACACTGGAGAGAAAGAATATCAGTGCACAGTGTGCGAGAAATCATTCAGTCAAAGTGGAAATCTGAAAACCCACATGAGAACTCACACCGGTGAGAAACCATATGTTTGTGGACAGTGTGATAAAAGTTTCTCTCAAAGGTCTGATGTTGTTAGACATATGCGCACTCACACAAGAGAGAAACCATACAAGTGTGATCAGTGTGGGAAATGTTTTGTTCAAAGTTCTCATCTGACGATGCACAAACGCACACACACGGGTGAAAAGCCATTTTACTGCCATATTTGTCACAAATCATTTACACAAGGAGGCCACTTGGAAAGGCACCATATGACTGTGCATGCCAAGAAGTGACCTGTTATTAAGGCTTCTTAACATCATCTTATGTGAATTGTATTTAGACTATTTTCTTAAATTTTAGTAGTGGGTAGTGTTAAAAATCTAGGTTGTTTAAAATGTTTCCTGCCCAGCATGATTTTCTGGCAGTCTAATTTTGAAATTTCTGCTTGTACAATTGAATATAGTAAATATAGTATAAGTAGTCAAATTAAAGTAGTCAAATAAGCTTGTTTTATATTATTTTGTATATATCATCTGACCATTGTTTTATAAATACCATTTTAAGTGAACATGAACATCCAACTTTTTATTTTTTTTTTTTTTTGCATTTTAATGTAAAAGTCTTTTTTAAACGTCACTGAAGCTGAAGTGAAAGCCTTGTAATTGTTTAGTTTTCAATTTATGTCTATGTGTCCAGACAAGCTACTTCATTTACTGAAGAACCAATTGTAGTCAAACATTACACAACATACCAAAGTGATTCGATTTGGGCACTTCTATCAAAGTGGATTTTCCACAAGGACATTTTTGATACAATTTTTTACATTTTTCGCAATAGCTTTAAGACTGCTTTGAAAGAAAACAGTCAAACATGGTTCCATGCTTAAATACCAATTACCCTTCTGATCACAAAGCAGTTTTGGTACTCTTTCAATTTAAATGTGATTTCCAAAAAAGTCCATGTTTTGTCATTTTTACCATTTTCTGCATTAGTTTCTTTGGGGCTTGTAGCAAGACCTCCATATTTGATGCTAGGTTTACAATTCTAAGGCTTGTGGGGGCAATATTCACCAAATGAGGGCATTGATTCATGCATATTGACTGAAAAAAACGCACTCTGAATATCAGATGTCCAATTTGCTTGACACCCGATAGTCAGAGTGAAAAAATGACGTGATAAATTCATATCAAATTTTTACTAAAGTAATTTTATCATGTTCATCTAGTAAAATTCGTCTATAAGAACTACAACATAGGATCTTATAACATAGTTCTTTCACAATTTCCTGGCAATAATGTTAAGCCCTGGATACCATTGCAGTCGAACTCACACCCTCCTGATTATCACACAGACCGGGTCATACATGCATAGTCAGGCATCCTACCACCAACCATCTTACAAGCTTGGAGACGCCCACAAATAGGGCCAGTATCCCAATCACCATCATTTCTAAGATCCGTCCTGCTTGGTGGCGCCACTGAGACATGTCTGTACCTGGGCCCGGAAGATTCCCTAATCCATCACGTGAGCAGGCGAACACGGAGATTATTGCCACCGTACTCATGGAAACACAGTTCTCACAGTTCTTTTAACGCTGACTTATCTGGATCTGGATATGTAATTCCAAAGTAAGTTTCAGTCTCAGATGAGACTGGCCTCCTCTATGAGGCATCGTGAATGGGAGGCCACGTGGTGTTTGTACATGCACCTCCAGGGGCAGGCTAGGTAGCCAACTGAGGCCTCAGGGGTGGGGGGATCACACTAGCTATAGTTTTTCATACTAGGCGAGTTCTTTTACATGCAGAGGTGTGGCTCTCCTCTACATGGGACACGTCTTTTTAACAAGGCTTCAAACCTCCGCTTGGCGTCGCCACCGTCTAGTAGTAACACTGTACTGTGGAAATCAGCAACTCAGTGGCAGACGCACGACGTATCGGTTTTGGCGACATTGTGTCTGCCATGACCGGGCCATGAACTTGCGACGCAAGGGCAACCCTGTTTTCAAGTCGTACGCTCTAACCACTGTGCTACTGAGGACCACATATGGAAGTTATGCGCCTAATATGTATTACACTATTTACGGTAACAGCTTTTCTCTAACAGTTGTAGGTGTGTTAT
>JAGTTF010005573.1:9655-27214 GCA_019095985.1 Streblospio benedicti
TTAAATACACCTACATCACCGTCCTCCCATCGTCATATGCAGTGTCGGATTTGCCACTCGTCCGCTCGTATTGACTAGTAAAAACTTGTGGAGGATGAATGTAAAGACCCCCAACATCTGCGTCTTTTTGGCGAGAAGGAATTCTGGTCAATTTTGCATACAGGTATACAATTTGTGCAAGAGGGACGAGTACATCTTTTTGCAGGACGAGTGCATATTTGAGGGTTACTCGTCCTGCTGACGAGTAGCTTTTTCCCACCTAATCCTGACCCTGCATATGTCAGCCATTTACACACTAAATGTACTAAATATAGCAATGATTGATCTCTCTAATATCCCTCCCCCAGTTACTAATACCCATGGTAAACACGGGCGGAGCAGATAAAACGTCCCACTCATCCCTAACCTTTCTTCAAACCCCCCTCTTCTCTCCCCAGCCCTCTCTACCCCATCCCCATCTAAACAGGTCCATAATTAATGCACCCCCTTCTCTGCGGCTGCTCTGGTTGAAACGAATGAGATCTGGAACATATTAAATGCTCCTCCCTTCCCATTCTTTCCCCTGTCCCACATCCCTCCCACCAGCACCCGTCACTATACAGGTCTGTGAAAGATTACATACACCTCCATCACCTTCCTCCCACAGTCATATGTGACAGCCATACACACGCTACATGTATGTGGCAATGCTTGATCCCTCTAATATCCCTCCCTCCAGCTACTCCTACCCCTGGTAAACACGTGCAGACCATTAAATGTGCATCTCAACGACCCCCTTTCTGCTGCTGCTCGGGTTGAAATTGATGAGATATGGAACAGATTAAATGCTCCTCCCTGCCTCACCATCCCACCTCATATGGACACCAGCCATGCTCCCCCCCCCCACCGCACCCCTTGCCATACAGACACACACACTTTCTGCCAACACCCCTCCTCAAAACAGGTCCGGAGCAGATAAAATGCACCTCCATCACATCACCACCCTCCCCAGCTCCCTCGTTGTATGACTGCACGTGTGACGTGCAACGTACACGTTTGACATATACAAACGTTTAACGTATTACGTACCCTTAACAAACATGGTCCTGTAAGCAGCCTTTCGAAAAATTCTTTTTTTCTTGTTTTTATCATTAAAACTCATTCATTTGGTTTGAAATGTGACATTATAACGACCACCAAGTTGTCCTGATTGTATATACATAATTTGGAGTGTGTACGTCTTGTGGTTAAAAAGCATTTTGTGACACAAAAAATCGCCTCTTCCTTTATATATATCGATTTGTGTATATTCAGTCTCCAAGAATAAAAAGAAAGGATGAGAGGGTGTGACCACAGACCACTTTCTCTTTCTCATGCCCATTACAGGTCCCAAAAAAACATTTTCTACACAGGATTATATACATTTACAGCTAATTTACTTATCAAATAATTTCATACACCTTTTATATTTCAATCAGGTTATTACATTATAGAATTCAAGCGATAAAGTGTTTTAGTAAACAAAGTTATAATGAGACACTATTGACTACTAATAATGAACAGCAAGAGTTTACCTTCAGGAAAAAAGGGTGGTTCCTCAACGAAACTCATCGCTTCTTCAAGGGCTGCTTCGTCCCTCACTTCACATGTCTACAAAGGCAATTAATATTATACAAAATTTGAGGGACATGGAACACATCAGGGAGAGAGTCACAAAGTATATACATGTATTTCAGTGTTTCATTAAAACTTATTGGCGTAAAGTATTTTTAAATATTGCTCTGTGTCTGTCTCAAATACAGAGACAAAATTTCTTATTTCAAATTAATTTGTTGATAATTCCTAACCCGTTGATTCCCCAATGAATTATCACAGAATTGCCTGATATTTAAAAAGTGCTAAAGTAGAAAAAAAAAGAACCATGATATAGACTCGCAAGGCAGAGAGCACAGTATTTGGTCGTTTGGTCGTCAGAGACGACTCACGTTTGTCCAAGCGACCCAAACTTCAACAAGAGTCGTCCGTATGGACGACTCACGGTTTAGGGACTATTGAGCATCAATATTTGAAAGATATTAGACCATTATTTGCTTTCTTTTCATTCAAGTTTCAATCTGCATTAGTTTCATGGGCGCTGCTATCTTTGTTTACATTCAGAGCGCCATCAAGCGGCAATCCACTGAAATACTTTCAACTAGTTCACACCAGTAGCGCTGGAAAAACGTGTCTGTGCTCTGCTGTATTTGCGTTGTGATAAATGCATGTTGCATCGGGCACTAGTGTGTGAGCTGTCAAAACGGTTACCATAAGGAAACAGATGTCAATCTTTTGAAATTTCTTGTTATATGCTTAAGATTTTAAAGTAACATTAAAATGAATTATGTACGATCATTCCTAATGAGGTTTTACATAAAGTTATCTACTTTTAATCCCAATGACACTGCTTCTAAATAGCCATTTGACGGATTTAAAAATGAAACGTGACAGGATCTTACATGTCAAAGCTTTTGGCAGCCAAAAGCGTGAAATGTTCAAATGATACGGCCGGTTTAGGCTGTTAGCTCTAGGAGTCTGTATTGATAAAATAAGTGTTGTTATTTATAGAATTTTCTTGTATGATAACTGTATGCAAAAACACAAACACCCATATTATTTCTGGAACGACCCAGGATAGCACCAGGACCACTTACGTTTTGTGGTAGGTCGTCCGAACGGGCTAGCTACGATTTAGAATTAATGTGCTCTCTGGAAGGTGCAAGTGTTATCAATAGGGAGAGTGATTTGAAGAAAAAAACTCTCAGGAGTTTAGGATTCAATGCTTTGCAGGGATCGGCAAGACTGACCACCTGTCATGCGCCTATCATTCCGATGATGCCAACACCTACATGGTGAAACTGTCATAATGTTGTAATTACAAAAACAGTGTATTGATTTCAAGATAAGTAAATAAAAAGAGTTCTTGCTTCAAAGTGTCAATGAGGCATGAATATAAATTTTTGTTATTCAGAACATCGAACAATGTCACTACGGTCGTGTTGGCTTACCCTACCTTTTTTGAAAAATAAAACTTTAACTCCAGCCAGTCCTCTCTGGGCAAAGGGAGCTGACAATTACAAACTATTTTTCCATTTTGTCACCTTTTTTAAAAAAACAAGCTCATTCCATTCACAGCTGTAGGCATATGTTTGTACACTAATTTAATCATAAAAATTTATTATACCTCACTTATGCTTGTATTTTTTAATTGAGTAGCAAACTAAAAATATAAATTTTTGCTGATGAGAGCATCGAACAATGTCAACAATTATCAACAGTTAGTCCTTGGTAAAGATTTCTGAATGAGAATCCAAATTTAAGGACATCATTGTATCATGGCCAGCTGGTCTTGGCACGCTAACAAATTTACCAAATAATAGACAGTAATGTACCCGAAATGGGCGTGTCACTGTCCTTATGAAATAGTCCCTGGAGGTCATGATTAATTTTAGAATATACAAACCAGTCGCATGCAATGGAGACGAATATTTACCACATCTAACTCTCAAGGTATTTACATAAACACACAATAAAATTATATAACATTATAGCAGATCTCATTCATTAGTACCTGCGAAATTCGGTCTCATATCACCTACATGCATAAGATATTTCTAAGAACAATATCATTAGCATACCATAACCTCAACACCATATACACACCTTACCTTTACGTACACTTAATTTTGAAAATGTTTGATAATTTCAAATATAGTTCATCAGTAAAAATAAACTGCAAGTCTTACTTTGTCCTGGTCAGTGGCGCTGTGAAACAAGTCGAACTCTTTTTGATAAAAGAGCAGGTAAACACCCTGAAAAGTACATTTAAAGTTGTTAATCAAACAACAGGACGAAGATGGTCCAATATTGTTCACCAGGTCTTTTTAAGTTTTATTAGAAATTCATTTTTAGTGGCATGTGGTGCATTTCCATTGACGTGTGACAAGAATGACCAACAGACTCAATTGTCAACTTTCAATGAAAGTTTACCTAGAACTATAATAGTACAATCACTTATAAAATGTTTACACATAAACAAAGTTATCTTTACAATTCATAATCAGTGCACAAAGACCCTTAATGTCATCTTGTCACACAGCTTACATCAAAATGCCGATGGACCCTTGGTCAATAACAGCCTAGGTATGCAATTTTCATATTACCCTTGCCAAAATTAAACTAACAAATCCCATAATACAAATTCAGGTTAAAAATCATTTCATTGATAAACACAAAACAAAAAATGGTCCATGTTAACCCTCTGTCTGTAATTCAAGTAAGTAAGAATCATCTTATTCCTGCACATGAAATGACAGGAAAAATGTATCATATTTTGTCAAAACACAAATGTACCCATTCGGCTTGGTGCAACAGTGTCTGCAGAAGTATAATGGAGGGCAATATGCAAACACCAATTGCCGAAATTTATAGGTGGACACCCATATTTGAACGCAGACAATTGATGGCAACAGAAACTCACGGTGTGACGTTGTAACAGGTCAGCCAAAAATAAATCGAATGGGAAAAATAGCCACAAGAATTATAATCTACTGCTACATGAACTCAGTTTACGCAGCTTTGCTGGAAGTCTGCACTGTACATGTAATTGTTTGAGAAGTAAAATAACTTATCAAAAAGGTACACTAGATAGGCGCCCTTGAATTTACACCCATTTAGACGATAAAGTCACAAAATGTGATACGAGTGATGATCAAGAACAACTTTGTAAATACCACAAAAAAGACTTTTTAAGTGATATAAAATGGCTTTCTGGAAGGCACATTATCATTGAAAGAGTGACTAAATAAGACATAGGTGTTGTTTAATTTGCCTCAATGAGTTAGAAATCTGTGTCTCCAAATGTTTTGATTCCATTTAAAGGTTATGCTCTATGGCCGAAAAAGTATGCCTGCACAGAAACATCATGAGGTGTTTCGCGCAGTATGAAAGTTCCTTTCATTTGAACAGCATATCAAAATTTCTAGAGCAATTTAAATACCACTCCATAAAAAGCTGGCTCTGAACCAATCAAAACACATGAAAGTGCACACTGTAAACCTAACGATTTTTGTCAGACATAGCAAAGCCTCTAGGTCATAAGGTGACCAATGTTAAATGTTGCATCTGCCGTTGCAAATCCACAGTACGTCTGGCCAAAATCAATTGAACATGTAACATCATGCGAGTTTGTGTTTTAGCTAACAAGACGGCATTGTATTTTTACAGTTGACATACATACCAAACTTGAAAAATATGAGTCTAATTTTCCTTACACTTCCAATGGAAACATCTATTGGTGATGGATTTTACAGAATACATACATCTTAGACTGCGCATTATCTTTCATGGAAAAGGGAACACAAAAGGTCCCTTGAAAGACGGACTTATTTGAGGCTCAAGGTGACACAATTGGACTTTAGATGATGCTTAGTAGCATTAAACTGCAATTGAAGATTATAACACAAAATGTTTTGATTCTATTTACGAAAATATAAAAACTGAGCCTAAGATGTTTCCTAGAAGACTGCATTTGTTACCTGTTTTTGTTCCTTTTTCTCGAGTTCTTGTAAAGGAACATACTTTACACATTTATCGTCGCACAGAATGGCTGACTCTTTTTCATTCATCAGGTATGTATAATCTGTAAACCAATCACAATATTTCAATATACCAATGTTCATAAACATTATAGGAACCAGTGTGTTGGAAAGTGGTAGAATGACATTGTAAATGATAAATGCTTCATCACAACTAGTAGTGTTGAAAAAAGAGGTTTATATAACTTGGTAAATGACAATAGAATTTTTTTTTCAGTGAAAGTTAGTGAAAATGTCAAATTCTCTAAAAGAAGGATATCTTAAGCTGATGTTTTTGTGTGTGTGTGAAATCATTGAAAATGTCAATTTCTCTAGAAGAAGGACATCTTAAGTTGATGCATTAACTTAAATCACAGCATATATTCTCCAGGCGGGATTGAATACATGCTAGTATTTACATGCTTAGTAGACCTGTTATGGAAAATATCAATATTGCATCGACTACTAAGTGGCATATTAATTAACCCCAAAGTTTGCCTTCCATTTTGCTCACATCTGTGTCTCCTCCGCAAACGTCACATTTGTGTGAATTATATTAATAGAAGTGCATCATATATCGTTATCATTATGTTTGTATAACAACAAAAGCATGCACATAACAAATAATTTACCCAGTACGTTCATTTAAACTTTTACACACATGGCCTGCTATTTTTTTGACAAAGTTATGTATTGTAGCACAAAATGTGTCAAAAGCTTTTTTTGTGGCAACGCAAGTGGTGCACGTGGCTTTATTTTTACGTCAGACGTTTACGTCAGATCGGTACATTTAGACAGTCCAGTGTCCTATAAAAGTTGTCACCGTTTGTAAATGATTCTACCCCATAATGATATCAAATTACTTATTACAAACTGTTGTAATTCATTATGTTGCATTACACTGATTCCTCTAATTGTTTTATGATTTGGTGTACTTCTTCACTACTGTTCATAGTTTCATAACCTTAAATCGATAATACTCTCTTGATTCAAAGATAAGACTGGTAGACATTCTTACATCGCTTGACTGTGACCCACAAGTTAACTAAATTTACCCACCAATTAGCCTGGGCGCGGAGTCGGCTCTCCGCGTCCATTTTCAGTCAAAAAATTGGCTACATCCGAAAAACCAGGGAGAATATCCCGTATTTAACCCTTTCATTGTGCGTTTGCACCCGCGGCGTCCTTCGTCGTTTTGTGGTGCCTTGCGTTGTCGACATTGCCCCGTTTTGCACTCAGCATACAGGTCATGCATTTCATGCTCTGCGAGACACTACTTTTTCGGAGAAGTGTTTTTTCACCCCGCGTCCACCACTCCGCGCCTATTGATCGGTATTGATTAACTTCTCATTAATCTTTGCAATATACAGACAACGCCGTGTGATTCCGAGAAACGCCATTAGACGTCGCCACAGACATTGTAAGACGCCTTGACACACTCCGCCTACGCAGTGTTTCACTGTCAGCAGGCGACATTTCATTTTTCACTAACGCGGCGAGAGATTTCATGAGGCACTACATTTTTACAAATATCTCTCTAAAGCTGCAAGAGAACGTGCCCACGGGGGTTAAAGTAGTAATAATCATAGCAATATCGAAATCATAACATTTTATCATGTTAGATAGAACTTCACATGTAATCATGCTGCTGACTGTAATTGTTCTCTTAAAAATCTAATGAATATAAATCAAACACTTAAACTTTTATTTATTTTTGTTCGCAATTTATTTCTGTTCAAAAGTACCCGAATTTTTTTTAACCATTTAGAAAAAAAACACTAAAATATTTAACAAACACGTTCATGCAGAAAATATCATACAGGTTAGCAACAACAACTTAAATGTATGAAAAAGTGTTAGTCATGCATAAACAATTAAACGAAAGATTATGTATCTCTCACTCACAATGCCCACAACTCAAAGATAGACCGTAGTGACACTAGAAAATACATCAATAAATACAAATATTGTCTAAAAAACATCTATAAACTACATTAAGTATTTAATAAAATAAATGTGGTTCCTAAACAAATATCATTTAGCTACCTATTTTTTGTATCCTATGTACTAGGGATGGAATTCGTGCATAGTGATCATTAGTGTTGTACATGAATCAGTTGGCATTCGATATGATTCGTTTGTCTATGAATTTGCCACACTCAAATTGAACATTTTACAATCGAATCAACACATTCTGGAGCAAAGAAAGTACATATCAATTTGAAGTAATAAACAAAATTAAAATTTGTTCATATTTTCTAAAATTTTACTCAATGCATTTGATTTACACCGCGATGAAAATCGCACCATTTTTCTTGCTACATACTGACGCCCGTGGCACGGCACTGTGCAGTCTTTGCAAACTAACGTAGGGTGATCTAACTTGGCCGCGTGTCTTGACAGATGAAAATATATAATATACCAAGCATTTATTCGGCAAATGCATTACTAAATAACTTAACCTCCAATTCAACTATATTCGGTATTCATTCGCTAAATACAGACCAAATAAAGAATGGCAATTTCCAAACAGAGTCCTAGCACTTGTGATCACTATCGATAATCGGGACACTGCATCGACGATTATTAAGATATTATCGATGTCCACCTCAACAAAAAATATTCAAACATCCCGGGAGGATTTTGACACTGGGTGTCACTTGCACCAACAGTGTACAGTTATTTAGTAATGTATTTGCCTTATAAATGTGTGGTCTATAAGAATATTTTTTTTCTGTGAAGCAGTGCGGCCAGGTTAGATCTGGGTATTATTGTCAACGATAGTTTGAAAAGTTCCACAGCGTGGGGTTGGGGCGTCATCATTGTTAACAAGAAAAATGGTGCCATGTGTAATTGTAGTCAAATATTAATGCATCGAGTGAAATTTTGTAAAATATGAATGGAAATCAATGATATTTATTACTATAAATTGATGTGCATCACGTTTCAAAAATATTGATATGAGAAAATCAACTATCGAGTTGTTATATTGGGACTTCTAGATGATGCATATAGTCAATAATACTATCAATCGCTCCATCACTACTATGTACTTATGGAAAGTTACATAATCATGCTCAGCAAAAATACAAAAAAAGTGTGTTAACTCCGGGATGGTGGTGGTTATCAATATGAATAAATCATTGGTCCGTGCATATTGTATAAAAAAGCCCATGCACATTGACACTTTTTCAATTTCTGAAAGGCCACCCCATTTGATTAAATGAGAAAGTTGGCGTAAGTGACTCTATCTTTTTTCATTTTACCACAAATTCCATTTTGCTGCATATGGGAAATGACAATTCTTAGAAAAATTCTCTTCTCAAGTTTTAAGCGAAAACTTACTGGAGAAAAAAGCAATGGTTCATTAGCAAAAATAGTTTTTTCTGAATTTCAGAATGACTACCCATCTTCAATCCTTTAATTTTAATTTAAAAAAAAACAAGTTTTTCAAAAAGCAGACTTCAGTCTTGAAAACAGTTGAATAAAATCATATTAAAACTTTTAAAGCTTTGGATTTTGGATTAATACATAGCATAAAAGAACAGGAAAAATAAAAATGAAAACATATGTGACATACCACACTCAGTGTTTAAGTAATTTACTAAACATTTGTAATTGATGCTTTGATTCCCTCATAGACGTTTTACGTTATGTAATATGGACTTTTAGTCTGATACAAATAAATAAATAGAAATTCACCTCAAACTTTGATTACAATACAGGTAATTGATCAAACATGTCACAGCAAAAATAAAAGCAATACACAGTACTGCAACATACAACTGCTACAGGCAATTTTTGTTTTCACATTCAGACGATTTTAACTAGAGGTGGGACCTTTGGTGGATTTTAGCTTTTGAACTAGGTATATACTAGCATAACAATTATCACAATGGCAGGAAACAGGCAAATTTTTCACTCCTTCATCAGAAATATCACTGTCCCCTGTAGCTGTAGCATGTCTCCCATAATAGTTGCTGTAAACGTCAACACTCATATTGAGATACGTGTCTCTATAACATCCCTTGGGCCATTGTAGCACACATGTGAATGTACACTAATATATTAATACAGCAATCTTTGCCAGTTAAAGAAAAACAAATTCACATAAAAAATACCTGAACTACTTTAAGGACATATCCAGCAGCTTTAGCATTATCTTCTGACATTGTAGAAGCAATCATTAACTGTCTGAAATTAAATTTGTAATATTGAGCTGTATAATATGAAAGAGAATTCTTTAAGGTAAACCTTAAATATTTAACGAGATAATTCAATTAGCTATTCTTTGTTACACCTCAAAAAGCCTTAAAACTAGTATGTGGACGGTTCAAAAAATTTGAGACTGGTTAATAAGCGCTACAAAACCGGACCGTAACCGGTTAACCGTGAATTATCACTCATGTCGGCATTTGACTGGAAACATGCTATTCAACCTTCTTCTTCTGTTATGACTGTCTTTTATTTTTAGTCATTTTCCTACTTCGGGTTGTCTTTTTTTTAGCCAATTAAATTTAAACTTAAAACACATGTGTAATTTTCCTGCACCGGCGTAATAATGTTTACCGACTGCCTCATGTAGTGTACATTATTCATCACAGCTGTGTACAAAATAGAAACTTTTTAGCATACCGAGCGCCATATTACAGCAGCTGTTGCGAGAAAATTCAAAATAAAATATGCGCCGTTGCAGGTGTCTTGGTGAACGATAACATCATCGCAGATTTCTCTTAGTAAGAAAAATAGTCATCAAAATTAATAATCTGTTAGTCAATCTAAGAACCGGTTATGTATAGAAAATCGCCCGTAGCCAGTTAACTGGTAAACTGTCCACATACTAGTTAAAAATGAATTTTTTTTACAGCAGGTTTGCTTCAAAAGAATGGTCCAGGCTGTGCTGCGATAGTTAATTGATAATTTATGCATCATTACAATTTGACATATGTAATTAATTACCCATCTCACTGTATATGTACTGATGGTTTTGTATCGTAGTTATTATTTCTAAGCATAAATGCAAGCATGTTTTTACCTATCAATGGTTTTTAACTATCAATGGCTTTTACCTATCAATGGTTATTTCTTTCACATTTTTTGTCCCCTATTTCCAGCGAAGAGAAATCTCTTCAGTTGAAGAACTAATGTTGGTGGGAGATGACCTATACAAAGACAACGGGTCTGTGTTGTCTCTTTCCCACAGGTTTCACACCTGTAAATAATGAAAAAAGCAAATATGAAATGATCTTCATTGCCACATGACGACTATAAGTACATAATCAAATAAATGTTGTTTGATAAACTCAGGTAGATAACAAGTACATAACTAAAAGTTTTGCACATTATGCTTGAACCCCGGGGCTTGAACATCATCATTTCTGCTATAAATCATAGTAACAAGGCGTAGTTTTGACTGTAACAAATAATTAGCGTGTTTTTTTCTTATACCCTTATTGCACAGAATACAATATTTCATACAACATAAAGCATTATTTGGCATGACAAAAATACCATTAAAGAGCCAAAGTGACCACAAGTCTACCCACTTAATGACATCAATTTTTGCAAATAGCTTGGTTAGATACAAATTACTTATTTAATATTTGGTTTATGGGATTGCAAACATTAGACATCAAATTTTCTTCAAATTTTATCCACGCTTACTTTTACATGCCAGAAATTCAAATCCATTATAGACATATATCCATAGCAGACAATTCGATAATTAGTTTTGATAAATTTTGTTCTTATGCACGAGCTTAAGTTGAAATAAATAGAAAAAACAACAACAACATCCTAAGTGGATGCTAGAATGTAAAACAACATCATCCTCTTACTGAGAACGCAACTGATTTGGCCTAAACAACTTGTCCAATAAAACATTTTAGTATCCAACCAAGGTTGGATTTAGATTTTAACCACATCTCCATATACTGGAGTGAATGACATTTTATTAGCCCTTTTCACTACATAGGTGAGATGGTATAAAGGCAACTACAAAGTATGATTGTTGACACAAAATATTATTATAGCGATCCAAAAATATTATTATCTTTTATTAAACACCTTTCCTTTCCTTCCTTCTATTTCAAATTTTCTTACTTTGCTGATCCAGCAAGAGCTGCGCTCAAAATGACCTAGCCATCTGTCTCCCTTTACAAAGCAGTTTCATTATCTGTGATACACAACTTATCCAGAAGGCTGTCTGTGGTACTGGTATCATCATTATACTTCACACCACACATCAAGCGGATCATAGCTCGGATATTGCTTCCATTTAGAAAAAAAATCACCATTTTCCCTGTCTAATGGAATGTCCTATTTCGCAAAACAAGAGTGGACTACAGTTGTCATTGGTATAGATCTACATCTGTATTCATGAAATTTTTACTTACATTGTTACAATGCTGTCTGGCTTCAGTACGTAATTGTCAATACATGACTGTACAGTGTCCCCTGTCAAGTCGATGGACGAGAATGGGAAAACCTCTTGTGCACTGGTAATGACCTAAAAATATATCCTCCATAACAAGCAAGTTTCACCTTTTTGTCTTCATCAACCTACATGAATCAAAATCAATACTAAATTTTAAAATGTTAATTCCGGCAAAATATATTGAGACTGTCTTATTATCAATCTACATCAGTAAGAAGTATATCAAGACTTAACATGAAAGCTTTTTCTGAAAATGTAAGCTAGATTTACGTTTGAATTTCATTAACAAAATCAACATATACAAATGGAATGAACGCATACATTTTGCAGGAATGCAAGCATTAAATACATCAAAATGAACTGTACCGTTTCAATATGGTTTGTGCACATTCTTGTGTAATACCCAACACAGAAATCCGTGTCTCCACTTCTAACTAGAAAGCTTAGAACTGAGCTAATGAAGTCTGAAGCATCTTGCTGTTGTTTGAAATGCAGCTTTTTTTCTCTACAAAACTCCTCCTAAATTAAGAATCTGATTAATTCTATAAGAAAGATCTTTGATTTAGTTACACTGATAAATATAGTATCATGCAAATCTGAATTGTGGACGGATGGACGGACGACGGACAAAATGTGATCACAAAAGCTCACTCACCATAATAAAAATTATAATTATAAATCCATTCAAATTTACTGTCTTAATATTTTCGGACATTTTCAATGTCCATCTACTGAGACTTCTTTCTGTCACCATATGGCAGCATGTGACAGTACAGGAAGTCAGTCAGTGTTTGTTGTGGTAGGGGAGGCGGGGGCGCGCGATGTAGTCTTGCACTGTCCTATGTCTCAGAATGTTGTCATAGGCGTGGGATGACTGATAAGCTCTTTCATCTCTGTTCATGTTCTCAACAGTCTTATGGATGGTTATAGACACTACGATATGTCTGTCCAGTCTGTTAGATTCTTTGCACCTAATTTAGAACTAGCATAATGTCATATATGTTTGAGGTTGTTAATGTGATCGTTTATGGCTGGCTGATTTATTTCCACATTAGAGGCGAGTGGCTCTGGTGCGGATGCTTCTCTGGTCATGTGTCTCCACATTTCTTTTGTGCTCCTAAGGCTTCGTGCCGAACTTTCTACAAGATTCACCCATGTACAAATTTGGACGGTACTTGCAACCAATGACGCACACGCACGCACGCACACACGCACGCACGCACGCACACACATCCTCTTGTTTAATTTTGTCCTTGGAATGTACTAATATCTTGAGAAGGGTCTTGTTAGTTTTAAAAGCTGAGCTGATGTACCCTTTTAGAACCTCAGTCATTATTTCAGACCAGCCTTTACCATAAGGGAGAACATTCATTCCTCTCAAACCGTTGGGAGTCTTTAATCTCTGTTTCTGAGACTTCTTCTTGTTCACATCTGCTTTCTTCATTTCACTTATTGAATTGCCAATGCCAACTTGGGGTAATCTATGATCGTGCATTCTTCAGTCTATTCTTCGGTCTCTTCATCCTCCTCTTCTGTTACAACGGAGTTGTTTACCGTATCCATTCCCTCAAGAGTGTTCCCATTACTCCTAGTTTGTGTATAGTCGAATTAGACTCACAATTTAAGTATTGGTTTGTGTGTATACTTTTCCTGTAAACCGTGGTTTTCAAAGCGCGCCACCAACCCCCCATCCAACAACAAACACTGACTGACTTCATTTACTGTCAGGTTCTGCCATCTGGTGACAGAAATAATTCTGAGAAGATGGACATTAAAATGTCCAAAAATATTAACAAAGTAAGTTTGAATGGATTTATCGCAACATCCCTTAATCTATTTATGAAAAAAGAAGTTCAATGAATCTACTTAAGGGAACATTTAAATTTTATCAATAGGCTAAATAATCTTCTTAGAGTAATAAGAGATAATCAAATAAAAACACATTGAAATAAAATGCAGTATGACAACTTGAATAAGATAGGAAAAATTCTTACCAACCTATGAGATGGATAGAGGTATGCGTCTTCATCTCTCACCATAGCTGCTAGTAAGTCAACGAAGCAAGTGAACCAAGATGGTTCACTTTCATACCCACACACATTGAATATGCGATCTGAAATAAAATAGCATGAATATGTTCAGTTAGTGTATTGAAATATTTTGGTAGATGTCCATTAAATCAAGTGATTTTTCTTTCTTTTTAAAAGAAAACAATTCACACGTTAGCTGAACTCACAGTTCCCTCCTTGGTCACACACTATAATAGCTTGCATTCATAGGTAACTGCTTTGTGATTTGAGTGGACACATTCAATCACTACTGATTCTGTTCATTTCAGTCCCCATAAATGCAGCCAACTTGTAAGTTTTGAATGACAAAAAAGACATTCCTTGCATATGATGTTTTGCTTTCATGAACAAATGATAACAAAAACTTTAGAAAAATCACAATTTTTATGTAACCCTTCTATATACTTCAAACTAAGGTAACATGCTATGGTTTTTGATGCAGATTATTAAGACAGCGAAACATTTTTTTGTACAATACGCAAACAAAAACAATGGAACAAAATGCAGTAAAATTGGACAAGGCTTTGCAAAAATATGTGAAAATAAAAAAAGCTTTCTTTGCTGCTTGGAACTTATATAAAAATTTGTCATTCTAAAATTGCAAAAACAAGGATTGGTCAATCTCCGTGCTCAATTTTGATGGAAAACACCCCCAAAAAAACCACGGCGATAGTCTAATCTCCTGAACAATATCAATACAGCCGCTGACGAAGCAAGACGTGTTTGTTGTATGTGAGGCAACAGTTTATATGGCAAAAACTGTAGGAATTTGCTGCGCTTGAAATTGACTTTGAATGTTGAATGTTATAATATGATTTATTTTAAAATATTTTAATCATGAAAAAATTTGACGTCAAGGGTTCAGATACAAATGCCGTGGTCAATCTTTACAATTGATACAAAAAATATATAATCAATACACCACGAATATTGAAAGAGACATTAAAAGAGTTTTATGTTTTGGATCAATACCTGAAAAACAATGCCATAGTGCCTGAATCGAACTATTAAACCAGCAGTTGTTTCCGAAGTTCTCAAGTCCTGGGATTCCCTCCATCCGTTCCACAGTTCTGACTTTCACAGGAGGCAACTTTGAAGCACTGGAAGTTGAAGAGTTCCCAACTTCCACGGGAGGCAACTTTGAAGCACTTGAACTTGAATCATTTTTTGGTTCTCCCGCTACTAAGCGACCCCCTCTCTGCTCTAGCTTTTGAGAGCCACCTATGCTCTTTTTGAAGGAGGTGGCAATGTCTGATTCATATTTTTCATTTATCTCCACATTTTTTAAATGCATTAATAATCGGATAACAAACACAAAGTTGTTGGGTGACACATAGTTCATCCAGTAATTGTCTTTTTTTAATCCAGAAAAATATTGCTCTGCTGCTTGTGTATTCAATTGTAAATCCTTATATTGTTTCAATAGACGTATATTTCTTAAATTGTCTTCAGGATCTTTTAAATTTGAAAAATGAAAAGTATCAGATAAACTGTAATGTGCTGGTGAATCTAGTTCCATTGGGAGATCTATAAATGGCTCCTTCTTTTTGGCTAGGTTTACATTTTCTTCAACATTGGCATCTGCGGGCCTGCCTTCGTGTGGGTCAAAAAAAATTTCAAATCTGTTGTTGCCTTGTTTGGCAAGCAATGACGACAAGTCAGAGATAACAATTGTTGGTCGTGTAGAAATGCTGGCCAAAATGTCAACATAATCTCTTACGCTTTCCCTTTGCACAGGGAACTTGACGGCATAGACCACCAAATGGGGGCAGCAAGCTAGCACCAGTCCACCTGTAAAAAGATGTGGGGCATTTGAAAATAACTTGGGAACTGAAAGTATTGACATTATTCATTTAAAAGTTATTTATTTATTTATGAGCCATGCGAGCAATCAAAGCATAATAGAAAAACGTCAACAATTATGTGTAAATATCATGAAGATATGTAAAGAGATTCATTGGATTTCTTTTTTCTATCAACAAGTAACACTAATTTTGTGATAAATCCTTAAAAAACTTACTATATTGTCTTAATATTTTCGGACATTTTCAATGTCCATCGTCTGAGACTTTTCTGTCACCAGGTGGCAGCACGTGACAGAAGTGGAAGCCAGTCAGTGTTTGTTGTTGGGGGGTGGTCGAGGGCATGCGCGGTGGTTTGGGGCTCACCGAGGTCTCAGAAGTTTGTCGTAGGCGTGAGATAACTGGTATGCTCCTTCATCTCTGTTCATGTTCTCCTCAGTCTTTCGGATTGTTATGGACTCTAGGATTCGTCTGTCCAGTAGGTTTGACTCCTTGCACATACCTTTAGCACTATCCCAATCTGGTACATCTCTTCCACTTCTGTCACGTGCTGCCACCTGGTGACAGAAAAGTCTCACACGATGGACATTGAAAATGTCCGAAAATATTAAGACAATTATTGTAAGTTTAAATGGATTTAGCACAAAATTAGTGATACTTGTTGATATAAAAAAGAAATCCAATGAATCTCTTTACAAATAAATTTAACCATGTTTTGTTTTAAAAATCCAAAAGGTAAACCTGGAAAATATGACTTTGTTTTGAGAAATCCGACGTGCAAAGCATTCTGGGGTAGCTGTATCACCACGTCACCATGTAATACTGACAACTGACAGTGGAAGAATCTTTCACCTTATTGATGTTTGTGGGAAAACATTCCAACTTGGTACAATGCTTACATGCCTACTAAACATGGAATATGTCTAATGTTGGCACTTTGCCAATTTAAAGTTTACCTTTCTAAGAGCCATTTTAATTATTTTAAATTCTACTTTTTCGACTGTAGTTTCAATCCAGTTTGAAACATGACAATCAAATTGACAAAATTGTTATGTAAGATTAATTAGTAATCAGAGCACAGCGTCACCATAGTAACTCACGGGCAATAGATATTTTCTTTAGGTATGTTTAGATGGCACCTGCATTCCAATGCCAAGTTCATATATTTAGGGTGAATAACACATCTTATAAGACTTTTCTTCTGCTTTAATGCTTTGATTGCAAAGCAAACATCTTTATTGCCCATGAGTCAATGTTGTCCTAGCAATGCTATGCCCTCTGAGCACTTTTGATATTTTTTTCTATTTCTAATGCTTCTTGTTCACTATTAATCTGATATTTCCATAATGCAAACGCAACTCTACGATGAGGTTGGGTTTTCTTTCATAATGCAAACTTCTATGTGACTACCATAGCAACTCAATAATCATATCAATGGCCATATAAGCTTATTGACTATATACCAAAGCACCATTTAATTTGATCTGATATAAAGTAAGTATAATCTATGCGATTACATTACAAAGCTACTGTCTCTAAATATATGCATGATTTTGGAAGTAAAAATGTAGAACAAACACATCACCTATAGTCTATTTGCTGATCCCGTGTACTTGTGTCTTATCAGTGGATCAAAGTCTTCAGCCGTCAGTACAACACAG
>JAGTTF010005573.1:27314-38779 GCA_019095985.1 Streblospio benedicti
TTGTTTTTTATTTGGTTATCTCAAAAATACTCTAAGAAGATTATTTAGCCTATTGATAAAATTTAAATGTTCTCTTAAATAGATTCATTGAATTTCTTTTTTTCATAAATACATTAAGGGATGTTGCGATAAATCCATTCAAACTTACTTCGTTAATATTTTTGACATTTTAATGTCCATCTTCTGAGAATTATTTCAATCACCAGATGGCAGAACCTGACAGTAAATGAAGTCCGTCAGTTTTGTTGTTGGATGGGGGGTTGGTGGCGGCAGCTTTGAAAACCACGTTTACAGGAAAACTATACACAAACCAATACTTAAATTTTGAGTCTAATTCGACTATACAAACTAGGAGTAATGGGAACACTCTTGAGGAATGGATCTGGTAAACAACTCCGTTGTAACAGAAGAGGATGATGAAGAGACCAAGAATAGACTGAAGAATGCACGATCATAGATGCACTGACAACTTGTGATTACCCCAAGTTGGCATTGGCAATTCAATAAGTGAAATGAAGAAAGCAGATGTGAACAAGAAGTCTCAGAAACAGACATTAAAGACTCCAACGGTTTGAGAGGAATGATTGTTCTCCCTTATGGTAAAGACTGGTCTGAAATAATGGCTGAGGTTCTAAAAGGGTACATCAGCTTAGCTTTTAAAACTAACAAGACCCTTCTCAAGATATTAGTACATTCCAAGGACAAAATTAAACAAGAGGATGTGTACGTGCGTGCGTGTGTGTCATTGGTTGCAAGTACCGTCCAAATTTGTACATGGGTGAATCTTGTAGAAAGTTCGATGCGAAGCCTTAGGAGTGTAAACAAAATTAGGTCGGTCGCGGCACCAACACAACCTGAGATGGTCGCTGGGCCGCTCTGTGCTTTGATTCGCAATGCCACTAGCCTGAAGCTAGGGCGTGCGACGGACGGCTGACTCCCTTGTCGATGTTGGTTCCCTTACTACCCTCGTTGTGTTAACTGGTACCCCACGTACAGGCCACCGTCCAGCGTACTGGGCAAGTGCCTGGTGACTAACAAGCCGGGTTTCACGACAGGCCCCTACACGGAGGGGGACTTCGCACCGGTGCTGACACGCAACGATCAGGGCGTCCCCTTTACGAAGCCACGCAGGTCCCAGGCGCTGGGAGGAGGGGTTCGCCACCCGGCCAGCCCCGTCAGATAAGTAAAGAAGGCCTATTCCCAAAGGAATAGGTTACCAGCCCTACGTGCTATCCGACTAGCGTCTACAAGGAAACTGAGGCCCTAATGGCCAAATCTCAGTACTATAGTGTACTGAGTCCTTAATCCTACAGTGGGCTTAAGAAGGTATACCAACAAGGTGTGTGTAACAAAGGGGATAAGAAACCTAGTCCAGTGCAACTTACTTATATCTACTTTATACTCTGCGAGGTTGCTGCAACCTCGTGCATTGTAGACCTACTGAGAACTAGTTTTAGTTCCACATTCCCCCCCAGTTCACACGGAGTTAGGACTACACCGCTTTTACGGGTATAGCCTACCTGCGTGGGAACTACACATTAACGAAACAGTGAAAAAGTATCCAAAAGTGTACATGGCGCAGGCGGCACTCGGGACGCGGCCGCATTCTCTCTCCACTTGCACTCCATTGTTCGGGGACTTCGCGACTACTCCGCAGTTAAGTCCCTTGAGCTGACGCTACACTTCACGCGACACTGGTTGCACACTTGAACCGTCTTTCACACTTGCCGTGCCCGAGCACCTGAAAATATACAAAAACAAAAAAACTCTCCCCAACGTCCACCTGGTGTATAAGTGAAACGCAGCAGGACTGTGGACACCGTTAAACCTAGGAGGGGGTAACAGGACCCGCGACTTATTAACGAAATGGGAAGGGAAATTTGGAAGAGGGCCGCATACCTAAAAGGGCCAAACTACATGGAGGGGCCGCCGACTACGATGTCGGATGGTGTATCGTGTAGAGTACGATTAGCCGGCCCGGCAAACAATACGAAAGCCACTGTAGGTCGGACCGCCCTTGGACTCAAAAGCCCAACTCCAACAGACGGGGGGGGTGGTAACTGGCCCCACCAACTGCGAGGACGACCCTTACTCCCTTGATGTCCCAGCCATCAAGAATTCGCTGCGCCGTCCGGGCGTTGCTGGGCAATCCTGGCCAACACTCGTCGGTGCCGCCTTCTCTCGTCAGAACATACCACCCCCTCGACCCGTCGGTCGGCTTGATATGCTCCTTCCCACCCGGCGCATGCTACTTCTTGACCAGCGGAATGCCAGACTTGGACCCGCTGTTCTTGGAGGCATGAGCCTTCGCTCTTTCTCCGCGGATGCCGACGGAACAGGATTCCGCTTTACTCGGACAGTGGGTTTGGTTTGGGCAGCCCTGTCGCTGCTCCCTGAAGAACTTGCAGGAACGGCAGTCGGACCCCGTTGTCGGACCCACGCTGATGCTCATCAGGTCCTGTAACGCCCGGCCAGTCGGCTGCCCCCCTGAAGTCGGCGGTCGCGCCATCGGCACGAACCAGCTCCCTCTCCGACAACCACTGCAGCTCCGCCCTATCGTCGAACGCACACGCAAACTCCCTTGAAGAATCGCGTATGTCGTCCAGCTCCCTCAATGGCGCCAACTCGGACCCCATTGGCTTTGCTTCATCTCGCGCTCCCGTGAGTTCATCGTGGACAGCCTGTACCTCCGCGGTGATTTGCTTGCAGCTGCCCTGCGCAGTTTCCAACTCCGCTTGCAGTGCATTGCGCTCTCTCTGAGCATCGTCCCTCTCGGGCGCGTGGCGATCGACCTCCTCCTTGTACTCATCGCCTTTCTTGGTCTGGGTGAGGAGCTGTTGAATGAGACCAACACGATCCCGCGCCACTTGGTCTCCTTGTGCGGGAGCTCCTTTTCCAAAGCAGCATGCTCGCTGGGCGCAATGCCGCCAATTCCTCCTCCCTTCTGTGCACATATCGCGGTCGTGGGCGTAGATGACCTGTGATGGAGGGCTTCTTCCCCGCCTCGAGGTGTCGGGCTGATAGTTGGAGTTGGGCCGCCGCGCTTCTGCGGGCACCACTCTTTCCCCCAGCCTCCCCACCACGCTGTCCCGATCGGGATGCTCGCATGAGGAGGTGGTGTGCCCGGCCAAGCACCTGTAGACGGATACTCCGAGGAGCTGGTGATGGTCGCAGCAGGAGACTTCTTGGCTGTTGGACTTGACGTCGGGCCGCGGCGGGGGGCAGCAAGCCCTTTACCGACCGAAGCTTTGCCTGCATCACACTATGCCACGCAGGCACAGGTGTGGCCTACAGGCTCAGGAGCTTCGAGTCACGGTCGTCTCCAACTGATCTTTGGCAAGGGCCGCCACTTTGCTAGTGCAAGCACCGGTTGTCAACGCTGCATCTTGCTGTACCTCTCTCGGCCCCTTTGGAGCTGTCACACACTGTCGAGCTGAGAACGGACGTCCACCGAATCTTCTCGGCACATCTGGAGCCAGTCTTGTTTGCACTATCCCACAGGGGGCTGCTTCTCCATGTCCACTTCCGTAGATGGAAGCCCACGAAGACTCGCGCTAGATGTAGCATCGGGAACCATTTCTTGCGCCCGATAACTGTGGGACTCTGATATGAGATTGTAAATACTCATAAATTCGAGCACCAGCTGCTGTGCGACTCGCCCACCGCTGAACTAATGTATCCCGCCCAGCGCTGTTGTCGTCCCCCTCCTCTTCACCGTCCCCCTTCTTGGCCGATGGCCAGCTTTCCCTCGACTCCAAGAGTTCCGCCTTCTTTAGGGTCGACCTGCTCATGTGTTCAACAACCATGTGTTGAACAGCTGCCAGAGATGGAAACATTGCGTTCTGACACGTTGGCGGCAGCATCTCTATTGCCATTCCACTGCAACAAGGAGCAGAGAAACAGCATCCCCTTTTCATGTGGAAATGGGCCCAGTGCTCAATAACGCATCTCAAACCCATCCCACCCATGCCCCGTTGAGACTGGGTCCGCGGCGCACACACAGATACGCGCCCTGCTTCATAAAGTTGTCAGGTCGCCTGGCCAAGAATTGACGATCCTGAGTCAACATGGCCAGAGGTTGGGCAGCGCAAACTTGTTGTCTGCATCCAGTGCTGCCCAAGGCTCGCATCCCGCGAGCGAAAATCATTGGGGATCACGCCAACCACTGAGGTGGCCGCACGCCCCCATACCCCGGCTCCCCGACTTCTGGTAAGAATGTTGAGGTTGCCTGGTGATGTGGTCCTCCAAGAAACGGACACCTTCCTCGGGTGATCCCCAGCTACCTGTTGGCGTACAACACCTGATGTGTATGGCTCAGCAAAGAACCGCCGCTCCTCTTTCTCAGTCGGCTTTGCGTTTGAGGTTGGGATCCGCGACGCCTTTGCCACCCACCGTCACCCGCGGGGCTTTTGACCTGTCAGGCTTTGGCGAAGTGGTTGCTATGTCCACGCTCCGGTTCTTCCTCTCCTGCCTGCTGTACCTCGTCCGCCCACGCCCAGCGACTCGGGAGGTTCTGTCCCCCCGGGTCAACGCTGCGACGTCCTCCCTGCCAGCAGCCTCATTGTCCGGGCACAGTCGAAACTGCCCCGGTCCCATCCATCCCCTGCATCAGGGCGGCGATACGTGCCATAAGCACCTCGTCCCCCTCAGCGCCCTGTACTCCTTCCATCGGGCTGATCGACTGCAACGCCGACCCCGATTCTCTTCTACACTGCTGGGGAAGTGGGCCGCAACCCACCCCCGGGTTTTAGCATCAGGGCCTAGGTCAGCCATCATGACTGCCCCAGCCCCCTACGCGTCGTCTGCTCTGCGCCGATGAAGATCCACCAGGATCCTACCTACAAACGAAAATCAATTAGGAGTGTTGAAAACCCAAACAAGATGAAAAATGTGTAACAAAATACAGCAAATCCGCCTTCACGTCTTTACTGTACTGCCACCAGTCAATCAACTGATGTTTTCAACACACCGGCTATACTACATAGTACCCCGGTCCCTTTTGCCGCTACGGGCCGACCGACCAATCGGCAGCAGTTCCGCGCATGATGGATGACCTTTGATCGTTCCAGTACTTGCGCACACGTGTCTTTGTTTTGACTGGGAGAGGCCGCGACTGTCCCACGCTTCCCTGGCCGCCCAGTAAAGGGATTATTTACTTAGCCGCCGACCCGCCACCCGCCGCCGCCTATGTTACCATAGTGACGAAGGCTCTAACTAGGCTGCCGCGACCGCCAATACTGCAAACATCTTTAACAAAGCGCGCTATCCCTGGGTTTCTCGGCCTGCGACTCATAAGAGGTCGCGACCTGGGTTGATCAAATATTCCCACCCGGCGTGACCGCTATCGCGGTCACCGAAGCCTGCGACTTGTCCTTTGTTTTCGATTCCACGATCTTTTGATTCTGCCCTTTTACAGGCCATGCCGACTATATTCTACTAGCCATTGCGGACTATTGATGATTCCTATTGCAATACGCCGGCTCGAACCTACCCAACACAACACAATTTTGGTGGGTATATGCGACACTATAACTCTTGTTGCGATTCCCCCACCCTTGTTGCAAACTCACGAGATTTCCTCGCCGTTTCGGTAGAATTCCCTTCCGGCGACACCGCCCCTTTCCCCAAGTTTCAATTCCAAACGCCACGGTCTGGGAAGATTAGGAGGGTCGCATTTCCATTGAAACTTTAACACCAAAAAGCCGCGGGGTCGCGCCCATGTAACTGAGCGATGCTCCCCGCGATCCGTCTAGTAATTGACCCTCCAATACTCGAAGAAGCACAGCCACTTTGCACTAGCGACCTCCTCCGAATAGGAAGAGTGCTGCGGCGACATAACCACAAGGGCCCGCGCCTCTGTCTCGACGGGGCTTAACATTTCTAGTGTTAACCCACTTTTCCTTGATTGGTCTACGATCTCGCCCCGCTCTACTCGGGGTGTCGGTGTGCATCTGAATCTTGATAATGTTGTCGCTACCCACTTCAATCACTTTAAAAAGGGGCCAATCCATGGCTGTGCGTGAAGTACATCTCGCTTATTTGGAGGATGAAATAGCAGCATGCGATCACCCACCACATAGCGGTGAGGCTTCGCTGTGCGCTTCCTCTGTTGTTCAATGTGAACCTCCACCGCTTGCCCAGTAACTTCTCGAACAACCTCCGCTGTTTGCATTGCAAGATTCCTCTGATGAAAGACATAGGACGAGTAGCACTGAGGCACCGCCCATCACACCCATTGATAGTTTTATTGCTCCTTTCCACCATGCCGTTGCTCCACGTGGGCATACTGCGGGTGGTCCGCAATCTGTCGACGCCGCATAGCTTGCATAACTCATCGCAAAGATGATTATCAAACTCTCCTCCCTGGTTGCTGTGAAGTCGGCGAAAAGCGCCATGTCGCGCGGATATACTCCCGGAAGAGTACATCTGCAACTGCCTCCGCTGTCTTTTCGTTGTAGGGGGATACAACTCCATCCGTTTGGAGAAGTAGTCTTGAATCACGCAGACATAACATGTCCCGCGGCTGGTCTTGCAAATCAATCGCGACCCACTCATGTGGAAATCCGGCGTATTCGTGCTGCATGGGGTTTTACCACCCCTGGTCCCAACTTGCATTGCTGACACGTGATGCACGCGGCACATCATCTTCACATCCTCATGCATCCCCGCCAGGCAAAACGTCGGCGCAGCAACTTGTACATACGCCAGAGCCCAAATGGCTCACGCTATGCACATGCACGCACCGCCACATGCTTTCCCGCCAGGCGACTGGCACGATGGTAGTCGCAGCTTCTCTTCCGGTTTCGCTGTGAGTAGTGTTTTACGGAGGCGCCACATGCCGTCCTTTCCCCTGTAGATGTCGCTCCACTAGCAACCGTACATCTGCACCTCCTGCGTCTCACGCGAAGAGCAGTGACGTCGCAGTCATTTCCCCCACGCCTTTTAATTCAGCGATTCGTTGGATGCACTGACACCACCCCCCTGTGCCTCGCACTCCTCCGCAGAGAAGTGACTCAGCACTTGTTGACACTGAATTTCAGCGTCGTTGACTGACTGGCCCACGATAGGTGGACTCAGCACTTCCCCCTTCCTCAGCCTCCTCTTCATCAGACTCCTCCCCTCGTAACAATGAGGGTCTTGGTGCGGGGCCGCTCCACAACTACCGACCAGTCGCTGACCGACCGCTTTGACAGCTTTTGCACGCCAAAAGGACAGCATCCTCTGACTTCTGTGAGACTAAGGTCCCTGATTGCAATTAGGCGGCGAGAGAAGAGTCGGCGGGTGAGTAAACATTAAAATCTACCCCATCCACCAATTCTGGTTCTTCATCGTCGTCGTCCAGAATCAACGTCCGTGCCCGAATTCCCATTTAGGCTCGGGCAGCGCGACTGTGTTGACCTGCGATGTGTTGGCGCAGGAGGTCACAACCTCGGGTTCTCGCCAAGTCGTCTGAGTCGGTGTTCCGACACTTGTCCATTTTCTTCTTGTGGAACAAGCAATCGGGGCATTCTCCCAAATTGCACGATTTGCGCTACAAAAACGCTCCTTCAGCTCGGGGATAATTCTCACGCTTGGCGTGACAAAGTGTCCAAACCACGTTGAGTTTCCCCTTGACGTGATGTATCTCCCACGGTTCATACCAGCCCATCTCAACAATCCACCGCATGTACATGATTTCTGATTGATGATACTGCTGGACCCACGTGAGCTGCATGGTCCGCTGATGACCAACGTAGTAATATCTCTCGTGCTGCATGAAGAACAATACTGCATAAAACTCCCGCTTAGTAGCAAATGCTTGGCGACCACACAGCGTCTTTGAGGCGAAGCCGAGCGAACATACCCCCCGCCAGTCGTGTTCCTGCTCAGTGTCCTCGCCGATGGCGAACAGACTTGCATCCACTTTCAGATGGAACGCAGTGTCTGGTTTCGGATAGTAGAGGAGTGGTAGTTCCTCCAGAAATTATTTTGTTCAAACGCTTCCTGCTGCTCTGGGGGTCCACCGGAATGACACCCCCTTCTTGGTCCAAAAATCTGTCAGTGGCCGAGCCCACTGCTGTCTTTGGAGGCGATCTATAGTACCCGGAAAACCCAGAACGCGCCTCGCTCAGATTGTTACCGCCTCAATCCAGAGCTTGAATCTTGCTACGACTGGGACGAATTCCATCGGGCGTTCCTCATGCCCCATCTACACTTTGCAAACAACGTGCATTTATGGCGTTTTCAAATTACGTCTGAATTTCAACAAACTCCCCGAGATCCCGCCTCCCGAAAGCTAGATGTCGGAGGTACACGAGGCATTGGCCCACACAATGTCAGCGAGTACCATCATGAAGGCAAAACGTCAGAGGCCGAAGGGTATCACGGTCCACTGAAAGAGGCCACGATGTGTCCGCAAAGCTGTCTTTTCCGCGTCTTCCTGGTCCATGGCTAGCTACCAATAACCGCTCGCGAGATCAAGCGTGCTGAAATACTTGGACCCCTCGAGGGCATCCAAGCATTCGTCGATCCGTTGTAGGGGGTAAGCGTCCTTCCGGGTAACTTCATTCAGCCTGGGAAAAGTCAATGCAGGATTGCAGCTCTCCCGATCTTCTTGCGGACTCGCACCACCGTGCTCCCCCCGGCGAATTTGGAGGGGCGGGATTACCCCACTCTCAACATTTTATCCAGCTCCGTCAACATACTCCCCGCTCCTTCTGCGAGCAGCGAAAGTAGTTCTGCTTGATCGGCGTCGCGTCTCCCCGTGTCAATCTTGTGGTGGATCAAATCCGTGGAGCCCGGGGATCCCCTGTCCCATGAATATGTCCCTATATTCATCACCAGGGGCCTCAACCTTGGCGATCTCGTCTGGCGCCAATTCCTTCAGCCGGTAGCATGCAGGGAACTCGGGTTCCCAGGCTCTCCATCAGTAGTGGGCTCAGGCCGACGGCCATGCCGGCTTCTTCCGCAAGTGCAACTTACAGTCGCTCTTGATCAGAGAGGACTCAAGACCCATACTCCCGGGATCAGCTGCCGACTGGTCCACTTTCGCTCCCGGCGTTGACACTTGACACTTTCCACTTGTATCTGCCATATTCACCAGGCAGAGGGACTTTCACCCCCCCCCGAAGGTTGATTGGCGTCATCCAGACGCCTCCGCATCTGTGGTTGGCAGGTCGGTGATTTTGGCCATGACCAAATCTTTTTGTAGTTCTCGAACAACGTTCCCTGGTTCTCCAGAGTCAACGTGAATGCTTCCGTCCTCCGGGACGACCTTCCAGCGATGGCACGCCAAAGAGAAGATCACCCAAATTTAGGACTCCTTCTACTAACACCTCGCCCCCACCCTGGAAAGGTCCGGTAGATGACAAGACACGCTGCACACCCCCAAGCGAGCTATTCGCACGGTCTTGTTCATTCTCACCAGGTCGTTGCTCTCCACCTTCAGCGCCCTTCCTGAACGGTATCTCGTCGGGTGCCACTCGCACTGTCCTGTGCCCCGCAATCCAGTTCCACTTCATATGTCGCGAGGGAAGTCCATGCCGAGCAGAAGGTTGAGACCTTCTAACCGCCCAACATACACTGTCTGTTGATATGTCGCCCCTGCCAAAACCAGGTCGACTTGGCACTGCCCCTTCACGCCGAGCAACTCTCCCCCAGCTCCTGTAAGCATGAGGTTCGCTGGTTGTAATCGGCAGCTGCCCTCGTAATCTCGAATACACGGTGTCCAAAGTAGGCTGAAGGTGGCCCCCCAGATCAACGCACGTTGCGGAAGCGCCAGACCCCGCGAGATCTACGCGACACCTACATATGAGGCGGCACTCTGGCGAGGCCATTGCTTTGTGCACATGCGGGGATGTCTTCTCCTGCTGGCACACACTGATCACGCCTCTCCCCGACGCAGCTCTGCAGCGAGTCGCGAGGCCCGTCTGGCAGAGAGGTGCGACAGTCGCCCTCGTCCACTGCTAGAGTGCACTGTTGATGTTGGGTCGACGTTACTGAAAGCCATGGGATGACAGCTTCTGTCCACGGTCCCTCGCAGGGTCTTCCGCGACTCCACCCCATCTCCCTCGCCGTTTTCCGATGCCCTTTTCCCCCGGAAAATGAAGCTTTTTCTCTGCGCCTGGCTCTTTCCTGCACGCTACCAGACCGTCGCCCAGTCGCTACTAAATTAGTGCAACAGTCCCGCACGCCCCGACTGCACTCAGAAACGGCATGTGATGTAGTCGTGCCAAGACTCTTGTCCGGCCCGGCGGCTCCCCTGCATCCTGCCCGTCCCTACCAGGTGTGAAATAAGCCCGGTCCCGAGTATCCGGCGGTCGTGGCGGGCCACTAGACCGAACATTGGGACGAACACATCCTCCTTGAATGCCTAGGCCGAGCGAACCCGGAGGCTGACCCTCCGGGTCCTGTGGACGCTCTCATAGGCGGCGAGGCGTTGCTTTCTCTGGCGACCCCTCGACCTCCCGAACCCGACCGCGGCATGCCCATGCACTGGGTGCCCGACAAAATTCACCCCCGTAGTAGCTCCCCATCATCTGCGGTAGACCTCTGAGGTTGATTGTCGCTCGTATCAGCGGCAGGGGAAGCTTCGCGACTCAGCCACCCTGCCTACTTGTTTCCTCCTGCGTTTCGACCACAGAAGCTTCGTTCGGCCGAATTCTTGTTGTCCGGCTTCTTCTTGAGGACGCCTATTGCCACTCAGCGATCTGTTCGGTGTTGCCTTAAAAACAACCCGATGCGAAACGTGGCCCTTCTGACCACAGTGCCAACACTCTACGTTGGCTAACCCGCCTGGACCCCCTCGTTGTCGCGGTCGCCGGCTCTGCGGTCCTCCGCGCCGATGACTTCGACGTTGCAGCAGCAGCCTCGGTCCCTTTCCCCAAGTCCGACTTCTTCTTTTTTCCTGCTCGGCTCTACACCGCCAACACCTGCCTCACCACAGTCTCTGTGGACGGGTGATTAGGCTTCTTCGTTTTGCCTCTTCTTTCTTGCGTGCGACGTTTGCTTTGTAGTGAGTTGGATGCGTCCCGTGCCTACCGAACCAGTTCCTGGGTCAGGATGGCCAAGTCCCATTCAGGATACATCATGACCTCGTCGCACGTTAAGCCCAAAGCAAGCGTGGTTTAGCCCATGTTCTAGCGTTTCAGCAAAGGCTGTCTCTCTCGCCGACGTTGTCCTTCCGTGCCGCTTTCGGCGCCAGGGCTATTAGCTGGCGATGATCATGGACCGACTCTTTACTGCCCTGCTTCGGTCGCAAGTTCTTCCTCTCTCAAATTCCACATGGAAATGAGCATTAAGGGTCGCCAAGAGAACCTTCCAGTTGTTCCTGTCTTCAATGGGGAGGTTCAACAACGCTCCCTGCGCCTTCCTGATAATCGGTCCACCAGCCATCCGCCCACTCATGGGACGGAACCCGTAAAGCCGAGGATCTCCACTAACTGTTGAACGAAGCTTCAGCCAAGACTCGCGTTAGGCTCACTGAA